>JAFEJD010002407.1:0-19174 GCA_018296065.1 Blastomyces percursus | reverse complement strand
CGAGGAGTTGAGGAAAAAGGTTCGTTTTAGTTGAAAATTAATCACAAAGGATAGAGTATTCCAATTGAATTCGGCGGAGGTAGTGCGGCTTTTAACTGTTAGAACTTTTTGGGTCAAATCTGTATTCCATTGAAGTGTGTGGTGTTCTGAGGAGACTATCTACATGGCAGCAACCCCGCTTTTATCTCTGCGCTTTGGGTGCTTAATAATCAGTCATGAAGCCCACCTTAATCCAACGAAAGCAAGGAAACTCTCCCAATTGGCTTGTTCTTGATCCTCCGAATTCGCTCGTTCGATCTAACACTATGTAATGTACGGATTGGCAGCAGATCAACAACCAACCTGGAGATCCGTGGAACCTCGGGATCTGGGCACTGTTTCAGAAGCAGTTAGCGCCCTGGAAAAGGACGCTGCTAATTGGTTGCGCAGGAACGCAGCATTCGCATCGTTTCATCGCCCCCGGGGCCATGGAAGAAATCCAAGTTTCTGTACGGAGTACGGATTACTGTACTGTACTGTAGTTTGGCGCACAGGAAGAAACGCACATCACATCCATTCTGCAGATTACAGGCAGGTGTAAACTGTACGCTGCGTACAGAACTGCAGAGACAGGAGTGAAAGGAGAGAGCAAAACAAACTGGGTGAAGTTTTTTCATTCACTCACTCATTCATTCATTCATTATGCATCACCCTCCCCTCCTGTCTACTCCATAGCGTATAGCTATATCTGGTGCCTGTGTTGGTGTGCTGTGTTGGTTGAACGAGGTTCCAAGATTTATTCTGACGCCCACGGAAGAGATCCCAAGGTTGAACATTTACAACCCACTTCCCCCTTGTCTTGGCGCCCAGGCCCGCTATTCCCGTTTACCCACGGGCCACAGTAGATAGACACCGCTTGATCTTCCGATTTCTTCCCCCATTATCCATTCCACACCCAACCATCCCCCAGCGGGCGGCGCCTCCACACGATCGACCATCGTTAATTGTCCATCCATTCCTTTATCCTGTCCATCTCCTTCTTTCTGTCTCTCCGTCTGTCTAACACACGCTAGTTGTTTCTACCGTTGTCGTCGATACAGAAGGCCCCCGCCGCTGTTGCTGCAAGCGATGCAACGCGTACTGTTGCTTCAACCACTCTCCCTCTCTTTTCAGCGCCTATCGTTGAGATAGATGTCAAGATATACCCGCATTGTTATTTTGCATACTGCTTCACAATCATTTAGACCATTTACCACCCCTCTCACACCACGATAAGCCCCTTTTGTGTCTCTTCCTTCCTTTTTTTTTGTCCCCTTCGTTTTCCCTCCTCTGCAACCGGCTGGACCGAGAAACGCGATCGCCATCTCTCAAAATACTCCTCGTGTACTCTTTGCACATTACATTCTCCCTAGCCAGAAAACTTGGTTGAACCAGGTCACTCTCGGCTGTTTAATCGCAGGAAAAACAACTGAAAAAGATATCGCAGAATCGCCTTAGACAATGGGTTGTTGTACATCTGGCAGGAAGGAAGAATACTGGGGCCATATGCGACAAGAACAAAAATGGGATTACATTGTAAGGATCTCCTCAATTATACTTTTTGTTCGGAGAGAGGTTACTTTTGGGAATTGTCCCTTTCTTTCCACTGACTATTTTACTCTCATAGAATCTTCAAGATTTCAAGTCGACTACGTGTTTTACCCAACTCTCTTATTTCATTCTTTGGATTTCCGTTTTCATATCGATCGCTGTGTATGGCGTCGACACCTTCACCGCTGTCAATTTGATCGCTTTCAATCGATGGTCCACTGAGACAGAACAATTAATCCCCCGTTACATCTCAAAATGGATATTCGCGGGATGTATCATGCTTTCCTTCGTTTTCCTCATATACCGATGGATTCGTGCGATCCGTGTTATCAGACAAGGAGGGGTTGCACAGAGTTACCTTGACCCCCTAGCCGTTAGAATTCAAAGTATCCGGGTTGGGGAGAAGGGTCAAGGCTGGCGTCGTTTCCTGGTGTTTTACGAACTTACCAAGAGCAAAAAGGGCGCTGATTACGTTGCCCTCTTCACGTACTTCAACTTTGAGGCATGGATGCGAACGGTTTTCGCCGAGGGTCCTCGCCAATTCATTAATGGGTCGATTCTGTATTCCGTAATGGAGTCGGATTTGATTCTCCATGGAGAGCACGCACCCCCAGAAGGCACCTCTTCTGTCTCTCAGTTTTTTATCAACGTTGGAACATTGGCCGATAAGGACAGGCGACAGGCTGTGATTCTGTCAGCGATGCTGTTTACCCTTGTGATTTGGGTGTTCTCTGTCCTCAGTCTCATCCTGTCGTGCGTCCTATATCTTCTTTTTCTGTGGCATCATATCCCTAGCGAAGACGGTTCCCTCACTGCCTATTGTCGCCGCAAGATTAATAGGCGATTTGAGAGAATTGTTAAGGAGAAGGTCGACAAGGTATTGGCCAAGGACGTCGTGCTGCAGGATCGCGGTCCTTCCGACCCTGAACTTGCGATTGGCACTGTCAAACGGCAACCCACCCTGCCCACTTTCAATCAACCAAGCACGGACAAACTGCCAGAGATGCCAGCTCTTTCCCGCCAGACAACGGTGTCGACGCTTCCGCTATATTCTAACGCCCCATCTAGAGGCCCCACCCTTCAGCGCCAACCAACGTTGCCTAATTTGCACCAGCACAGTTCAGATGAAGTTCCAGTGATGCCGGGACTATCACGTCAGACGACAGTCTCGACGCTTCCGCGATATTCCAACTCTACAACACCAGGCCCCAATTCTCGCCTGCAACCAAGCCTGCCAGATACCAACTGGTCCAATTATGATGACGATATGTCTATGGGCAATAGCAACCACGGCCCTCGCGTTTCCGATGACAACTTATCCTTGGTGAACAATGCCGCAGGATTTAGCTACAGCAATGAACAAGATTATAACCAAGGCCCTCTGGTCCTACCGCCGATCGATAGGCAAGGAACACCACTATCACTCATGGCAGGTCCAAGGCCCCGTGAGCACCTATCGTCAGGGTCAGACCCGTCAGCGGATAGCCACCAATTCCACTTTCCACCATCAATGCCGCCGATCAGCGACCTCGCTTCCCCCGTTAGTCGTTCGCAAACAACACCCCCTACGCGGACATACTCGCCACACCTCACTCCCAGCGGTGGCAGCGGCTACCCGGCTTTCCCTGCAAGCCCGGCACCGCGGAATCCTCTCCCGCGACTCCCGGGCAGTGGAATGACCGTGAGCCCGCCTCCTGTCCGCAACTTTGCTCGTCCATCCACTACTTCTCCTTCCAATGAGAATGCCAACCGATCCGCTGCCTCCAACAGACCTTGGCCGCAGCGATCAGGCACTGCACCTCCTCAGAATCCATCGCCATATGGTGGATTTTGAAGCGTGAATAAGAATAAGCAGAATGAGTAATTTGTTATATTTCAATACAATATTCACAGCATTTAGTGCTCGATATATTGCGAGAGCATTGGGTTTGTTTAGCCTAAAGGACTGAACTCTCACGAGCCAGAATTTTTGCAAGGTCTACTGGCGTTTTAAGGCTTCTGTACTTTTAGTTTCTTCCGGCATTGCTGGCGCGAAAGGGGGAAAAAATAAATTCGACCCCTGTGGGATAAGGGGACGACTTTTTAGTTTGGTTCCTTTGTTATGGCTTTGGGCTTGGTGGAAGTACCTCCTACGTACTAGCTATCACTTGGCCCGTATGTTGCAGCACTTATCTACACACATTGAGCAACGGCCCACAATGCCGCTCAAGCCGTATCTTCACACACCGCCAACTACCCGTCACAACCTTTTTCGATCTCAACACCTATCCACACATTCTCACATCTCCCCGCCATTTCATGTTATCCAAAAGGGGCATTGTCATGGTCGATCCCATTCTCTATTTCAATATCCATTCTTTTTCCCATGTTCATTTTCTCATTCTTGCCACGACCTTTCTAAAATAGCAGCAAACAAAACCGGATTTTGTTAAAGCAATGCTTTTTTATATCTCACTCCCTTTATTTTCATGAACGAGCACATCAAACGATCTAACAAATACAGCATATTCATGCCTCAAATACCGGAATTACATTTTGCCGTGGTTTTTAATTCTCTTCACTTCTTGTTCTTCTCTTTCCATTTTACTCGTTACGTTCGGTTACATTTATGTCCATGTTACTTACACTTACAATACACCATACTTTCATACGGGATACGCCTCTCTTCTCCCGCATAGAAATCTCTTTATAATCACTCTCGTTTAAACTACATTTTTCTCCCCTTCTTTCCATAACCCCCTTCTTTGCATGAATGCAACATGAACGTGTAAATTCTCATCAACCGATTGAATAGCCCGAGTTAGGAAAATATAACTACAAGTGAAAGAAAACATTTACCGCACCAACCCTCCCGGTTCCTTTCCTTTTGTTTCACACATAGCTAGTAAAGTAGCTCGGTACAAGACTTTTTGAAATAAAACATCTATACTGTGCAAACTTTTGGAAAAGGTAATCTTGCAAGTTTTGGATTCTTTCAATTTTCTTTCCAAAGTTTTTCATTTATGTAGTTAGTTTTTTGGATAACGAAACCCCTCCCCGCAGCGTAACCTGCCGATCTACGTCGAAATAAAATAGTCGCCAAGAGATATAAAGCGCGCGGTCCGCTGAGGTCCACTCCACAGTTCCACAACATGTAGTTAAGGTTCTGAAGACCCACTTCCCGCAATTCGATGGGGGGCACTGACCCTAGGCTCCTGAGCGGTCGAGAACAGCTTTGGTGTGCTGAGGCTTAACTTTGTTTGCTGGAACTGTGCGTGGTTTGCTTTGGATTATCTGATTCGGGCGGATTGGATATGGATATCTATTCGTCATGGTATATAGGTGTGGAGAAAGAGTCTTGCAGGGCTGGGCTTTTGTTTTTTCCCCTCCCTTCCCTTTTTCTTATGCATATGAAGCGCAGACAAAGGTGGGAGGAAAACTATTTACACTCTTTGAAAGGGACATAGCAAACCAACCCATGCACATGTCCTGAACATATTTACCCGTCTCAACTCTGAAATAGCCAGCCCGCCCCCTGCTTGTTTGCTACGTTATGCATTATACATTATACATACCCAGGATACCAAGATGCCGTAGGCGAGAAAGCCAGAGCCCTACCCTACCCTAGTATCTACAACAAGCTCATTGTAGTCACTACGGTGGTTTGTGAAGGTTATATCTGTATGTACTGTACTATAGACCCCACCGGTTACAGCAGCGCTCATCATCTTTATATGCATGCTGTTTTAAAACGCCTATTTGCTAGGTTATCGGTAGGAAGACACTTGCTGGAGGAGGAGTGAGCATGGGTTGCGATACTGTATGTTCCAGGGCGGAAGATGTGTATTCTGGACATCACTGAAGCTGGAGCCGGCATCCTAGACGAGATGGGCTATCCATGAGCAGGAACTGTTGACATATGCATATGGAATGGTTCGGCCCCTTAACTACCAGTGGAGGACTGGTGGTGGTTGAGCTCCTTTGCCCCAGTGTCCTACAGGGAGTAGCATTTTCAAGTCTTAAAATTGGTTCATAGGTCAATCTATTACTGACGAACATAGAAACCGCTTTCTTTTCTTTTCTTTTCTTTCTTTTTTTTAAAATATATATATATAAAATATAAAATAAAATAAAATAAATAAATAAAAAAGAAAAAAATAAATAAAAAAGAAAAAAATATGGCTCATACAGCTCTCCTGAAAATTTATCGACTTGGAAGACATTTTGCCAATAATTGTAACGCCAGACTGACACATTAAATCTTACTGCTAGGGAGATTGGATGCTTTCTAGAACGCTTAAACTTTTATCGTATTCCTGCCTGGAGTCTACATAGTACACCTGGCTGGCTCTGGAAAGGTTTAACATTGGTGGTGGTTACCGCTGACTAAGCCGGCATATCTCCATCCGTTCCATCGCCGGACAGGACAGCATCTGACGACAAGGGACTGAAATACGCAACACTCCCTACCTCCACGGCCATTTACACGTCCTTCTTGCGCAAGGAAATCTACGGCAATTCGCTTTAGGTCTGCCGGTCGACGGCCTTGTCCCTATATGTTTTCCGCTTGACCTCATCCCAGGACACCTTACATTTCGGAGCGCGGCATATTCACCTTGTCGCATACGCGCACCGAACTATCAATAACAGCTAACAACCGGAAATCATGAAACTCTACTCTCTTCAATTGTGAGCTATTGAACTCGGCAACTGGATCCCGAAGGACACATTTGTTGGGACAGGCTGTGCTGCGAAGAGATCGAGCCAGGAAGAACAATGGAACTCGGGCGATGGTGATGACCGCGGTATCTATTTAAAAGAGAGAACTCATGATGGATATACTTGCGGATACTGTTGCTCCTACTGCTCCTGCTACCGCGGTGTCTGGTGGCATCAGTGGAATTGGGACAAACGGAAGGATGGGCTCTGGTAGTCTTCCGGAAGATGACAAAAGCCCGTATGTTGCTGGGGGCCGGAAGGGGAGTGACGCTGCAATAGGCCTGGGAGTAAAGGGTCCCTTCAAAGGATCAGGTTGTGGGGCGATCAATGGACAAAGCTCTCCGCAGACAGAACTGCTGCATACGGAACACCTGGGTATGTCGAATGGTCGAAATCCCGAAAAAAGCACTCTGCTAGAGCATGATGGTGCGGACGTGGTTCCTGTTCATACACCCGACCAGGCGATGAAGGGCCAAAAGGGACACAAGCCACAATTTGCACAGACCTCAACGGAGCCTCGATTAGGTTTGGCAAATACTGCTAAGAAGGCGGAAGGCGGAACCGCGCCGGTGCTTCAGCCTATACAACCTGCAGATGCAGGAACGCCATCCTCCTCGAAGCACCCTCTAAAGCCGATTGATATAAACCCTCAATCTCCTTCCAGCCATGAACGTGAAAATAACAAGGTTCTCAAACTATCACCGGCAAAAATTCATGAACTCACTTCCTCGCCAGAGTCTTTAACCCTACACTCCATCCCGCTGGAGCCGGATAAAGGACAGCCAAACTTACGGTCTCCAATACCCTCGGATTCGCTAAATAATGGAACAATCCTGGACACGCCGATGGGATCACGGGTTGTGAATGAGTCTTTAAAACGAACAAAATCTCCCCGCCGCAAATTGAGTGCTGGCAAAAATGTACATCTGGAGGATGCACCCGACTTTCTAACGTCCGGACACCAAACGATCCGTCCGTTCTCTCCGCGTCGGAAAGGCCACTCAGCCCGAGTTGTGTCAACCACTGATACTTTCAAGAAACGGCGATCTTCCGCAAGCGGTGATAAATTCGCTGATTCATGGTCAAGACCAAACCGCGTTGACACATCTAGAAGCCTCCAAAATTCGTCACCGGCGCCAGATCTACTTCCGTCGCCAGCACCCCAATCCATTCCACTCCCTCCGTTCTCTATCCCGACATATCTCCAGTTAGAACTGGCTTCTGATCGTCCCTCGCCCTTATACATTCACCGTTCCTCCACAAATGATTTTCCTTACGAGTCTTCGCGAGCGAAACTCGAACGGCTGCAAAACTTTTTCCTTCTACCCCCTGCCCTAGAGCAGGTACTTTTCTTCGGTACTCTTGCATGTATCGATGCGTGGCTTTATTACTTCACAATCTTACCATTGCGATTTCTTAAGTCTATTTTTCTTCTTCTTCGTTCCTGGGCTATCAATCTTGGAGCCGAAGCACAGTTCATTTCACGGTTTATTTTTACCGGACTTGGCAGGGTATGGCGGCGGAGACAACAGGGACGTCCGGCTGCCCGCGAGAACGGGCATGATCAAAAGCGTAACGAGAGCCCTGCTCACCCGCGACCGCACTTTTCGAGTAATGTCTCTACGGATCAAGAGAGCCCATTCCTAGACAATGATGTCAAGAATCGGCCATCTGAAATTGACCGGCGAAACCGCATGCTTTCCAGCCGAAGACACCGCAGGACCAGGTCTATTCCCTCAACACTTTTACCGAATGATAAGGCGGATATTTTGAAGGGTTTCCTCATGATCTGCACATGTCTGATTCTGATGTATTTCGATGCCAGTCGGGTTTATCACTGGATTCGCGGGCAGGCTGCCATTAAGCTTTATGTTATTTATAACGTACTTGAGGTATGGCTACCACCTGACCTGCCATTTTATTTGGAGTTCGAGCAGCTAATACCTACCTGGATATTTAGGTTGGCGATAGACTGCTTTCAGCAATCGGCCAGGACGTCCTCGAATGCTTGTTTTCACGCGAAGCTCTGGAGAGGAAGCCTGATGGGCGAAGTAAGATTCTGCGTCCATTTTGGTTATTTATCATCGCGCTGATATACACCGTTATCCATTCTGCCGCTCTTTTTTATCAAGTCATCACACTCAATGTGGCAGTGAATTCATATTCGAATGCCTTGATTACTCTCTTATTATCGAACCAGTTTGTGGAAATTAAATCCACCGTCTTCAAAAAGTTCGAAAAAGAGAATCTCTTCCAGCTTACCTGTGCAGACGTTGTCGAGCGATTTCAACTCTGGCTGATGCTTACAATCATCGCGTCTCGGAATATTGTTGAAACGGGTATCTTTAGTTTTGGCAGTGGCTTGAGCTTATTCGCTGGTAGTAAGCCAACCCCGAGTGCGAATGCTACATCATTTGTAACTCCGCCCAGAACCGCATCGTCCATTCTACCACAGGCCTTCACTATCCTCCCGTCATCTCTGCTCTCCTCGCTTAGCAAGGTGAACTCATTCCTCCCAACGATCGGCCACCTCCTCGGACCCTTCCTTGTGGTCCTAGGTTCTGAAATGATAGTCGACTGGCTGAAGCACGCGTACATCAATAAATTCAACAATACCCGTCCTGCGATGTACGGCCGGTTCCTCGACATACTCGCCAAGGACTACTATACGAATGCCTTCGCGGACCAGAATCTCAACCGCCGCTTAGGCTTACCCGTCATTCCGCTCGCCTGCCTCTTCTTCCGCGTCTCCATTCAAACCTATCAGATGTTCCTCACATCGTGGCTACCACAGACACCATCCTTCGTCACGCCATCAAACACCACGTCCCTAACCTCAATCCACGACCAGTATTCCCCATCCCCATCACCCTCCCCTTCATTTATATTACCCCTCCACTCCCTCGATGCCAGTTTCCTCACTAAACTCTCCTCGCTATTCCAAACCATGATAGCCCACGCCACCCCTTCCCCCGCAGCCTTCATCCCAATTTTTACCACCATCCTCGTCCTTCTCTTATACCTCACCCTCCTCTTCATAAAACTTATCCTCGGCATCATCCTCCTCAGCTACTCTCGCGCCCGGTATACGAAAATGAAATCACTAGAACGGGACACAATCACGAATGCCCCCGCTTCTAAACCAACTGTAACACCATCCAGCACGGCAGCAACACCATCATCACAATTTCCCAATTCACAAACCACTACAGGAACAAAAAACCCCGACATCGTCGAGGGTGCACGTCGCGTTGGTGGTTGGGGTGCGGTGGAGGTGGGCGAAGATCGGAGAAGGTGGATCTATGCTGATGATCCAGAAGGTGCAAGGCGATTAAAGGAAAGAGAGGAACGGGATAGAGTGGGGAAGCCCAGTGCTGGAAGCGATGGGATTGAAGGGGTGATGAGGTATGAGATGGCGGCGAAGAGGATTTGGTGAGCTGAGGAATCTTGATGCCTGTATTTTTACATGTACGCTTGGGTTTTTTTTTTTTTTTTTTTTTTTTTTTTTTTTTTTTTTTTTTTTTTTTTGTTTTACTTTGTATTATTTGTATTATTCGCGTGGAGGCTTTTCTTTTCTCTTCTTTGTTTACTTGCATAGATACATGGTGTCGGATTGTAGTTCCGTTGTATGTATGCAATGTGTATTAGATATGTGATAAAGGTAAACTATATGTGGTAATAAAATAATCCTTGATTTTTCTAATTTGTGCTGTTCCCCACCTTTGTGATTTTGTTCCCTGTGAGTGACATTTTTGAAAGAGGGATGAATAATAATGTAAATAGGCCGCAAATGTGAAGTGCGAATTGAACGATAATAATTGAGAGCGTACGAAGGTCCGGAGAAGAATGCGACTCGAAGCAGAAGGGGGGAAAAAAAGGATTTCTATCAATACATTATAGGTGAGTGAAAGCATTAGAAAGAAATAACATGGTATCAGAAAGTAGAGGATCGAGGTGGTTAGCGAGCAGGTCCTGTGAAAGTGCTCAGTCGAAAAAGTCATCCCGATACTTGGCAGTTTACCAACTGACTCCATCAACAATTTAAATCATGCTCCATTCCATCCATCAGTCTATCAACCCTTGCTTACTCCCCTGAATCCTCCCCAGCCTCATTGCCATTACTAGCACTATCTTCCTCTTCTAGAACACCGTCATTACCAGTCCCAGCTCCACCCTTCCCCAAATCTCTAAACACTCGCGTCATAATCTCTCGACTCTTATACAGATTTTCAACCCTCAACCGCTCGTTGTCCAAGTGCGCATGGTCACTCGCCTGGCCACAGGGTAAATGAGCTGCTGGCGCATTGAATTCTTTCTCCAGGTAGCGGATCGTCGGGATCGATCCACCCTCACGGATATAGATGGGTTGGATGAATTGGCAGGGGCGCGCAATAGATACGGAAGCATGAGATGCCGATGTAGAGTTCCGTGCATCGGGTTGCGTTCCGGATGTTTCTGCAGCCACAATTGCCGCCGCTGGGGTTTCTTCGCAAACGGATGAAGACGCGTTATGTCTGCAGGGTGCGCGTGGTCTACTGGGAGGCTTATTGCCCGCGAGATCAGAGCCGTGCGCCAGGGTTGAAGAGGTCGGAACGGTGGGTGCAGAAAGCCTGTGTCCTGTGCGAGTTTTGGGTGCTGAGGACGAGGAGGAAATTATTCGGCCGACGTTCGAGGCCACACTGTCAGTTGAGTTTGAGCGGAGAAGTTCACGACGAGATACCTGGTTAGATGGATTAACGGGCGGGTAGTTGTAGTGGCGATCTCCCTTGGCAGAAGACCACGCTGCGGTTACAGCGCGTGAGAGCAATTTGAAAATGTCATTCTCGGGGTCCCCAAGCCATGGTTCCGCTTTTCCTGTTATTTCAACTGTCAATATGTTTTGAGAGTCAAGATTTGCAAATTGAGCATGTGCAAACTCCGTCAGGTCAGCAGCCACTTTATCTGCGTCCTGGTTAGGTACTATCCGGACGGAAAGTGTTGCTCGCGCTCTTCGCGATATAGTTGTCGAGGTATTTTGGCAGCCTGGGACCTCTACCCGATGGATTGTGAGAGATGGTTCACGCCAACGGTGCATTAGGGAGTCAGTGAAGGCTTCGTAGTCCTCGATTTCAGGGTGATGAGGAAGCAGAGCTTTGGCAATTGCATCATATCGTCTCTTTTCTGTTTCGGTTAAGGGAAGGATGGGGTCATGGAACCGTGGAATATTTATCTTCCCTTTCGCACCAACGAGAGTACCAAGAAGCATGGTGAGATCCTTCAATGGTTCATCGAGAAGGGAACTGCCGTCGATTCCACTGTGTAAATCAGGGTTACTGCTTGTCACGACAAAATTAGCATGAACCACTCCTCTTAGCCCGTATGTTAGGCATGGAATGTGGTCGTCCAGCCAGTAACTATTTGCTAGGAGGATCCAGTCAACTTCTCCGATCAAATCCTTGTGTTTCTGAACTGTTTGCGCAAATCCCTGGGAGCCAGATTCTTCTTCGCCCTCAATTAAAAAAACAACATTGCAACTTAATTTTTTCGTTTGGGCTAACTCCGCAGCAGCATACAGAGCAGCAAGAACCGGACCCTTGTTATCCGATACGCCTCGACCATACAAAAACCCGTTGATCGAAGTGAGCTGGAATGGATCCGTATTCCATTTCAAATGATTCATATCCGCACCGACAACGTCATAGTGGCCATAAAACAGAACAGTCTTGTTGGGTGATGACCTCGATGCTACATCGAATCTCGCAAAGACGATCGGATTTGTATCTGGTCCCGTCGCCAAAAGTTTAGTTTTGGCGCCCAAATAATTGCAGTGACGACGAAGAAAAGCCGCGCCCTGGTTACATTCTCCAGCAAACTTGGGTCTCGAGGATATCGTCTTAAATGCAACAAACTTTGCCAGACTATTGACCATCTCATCTAGATAGAGAATTAGTAAATAACCGTTAAAATGGGTATAATTGCTCCGTACCATTGCCAACTGCAGGGATCTCTTGGACCTCTTGAGGGTGATCTGTTAAATCCCAAATAGCGACTGTATTATCGTTGCCGCCAGTAGCATAGATACGTCTGTTATTGAAAACGCCAGCTGCTGAAGCCAGCATCGTCCCTTTGTGAGCAGCCCACGAACCTATCTCTTCGAATCTAGAGTTAAATTTCTGTCGTCAATGGTTAGTGAGGGATGCAATCAATATCGAGAGGAGGGCATATATACCCTTATGATGCCAGAGGAGTCACCAGTAATAGTAACATTCCCAACAACATCAATTGCCCAGAGGTCCCCGCTGTGGGCCGTGAGCTTCCTGATGACCTGACGGGAATCCAGGTTCCAGATGTAAACTGCACCCCCTGAAAGGCCACAGTAAAGGAACGCACCGTCGACAGCAATAGAGAGTACCGAATCGCTACCATTTTTCAACTCACCCAGTTCGATCAGGGAACCTTCTGGGCATTTACCAAGCCCCCAAAGCTTGACAGACCCATCCCCCGAGCCCGTCAGAAGTACTTCCTCGCCATTAGCCCACTCCTCCAGGCCTCGGACTAAGAGCATGCAATATATATAGCCATTGTGGGCATACAGCTTGTGCTGGTCTTTCTTGAAGGTAAGGCTCTGGCCACCCTGGCCAAGTCTTTCAGCTGCCTCCCCAGCATCGGGATTTAGTGTGACAATGCCACCAGGGCCCTTAGAATCGAAAAATCGATGCCTCCTGTTTGACGGATGCACAGAAACTGGCGGCGCTGGAGGGGTATCCAGTTGCAGGTCACACCACTGTCGAGGATCAGTCATCTAATATGAACAGGAGCTGGATTAGGGAAACCGTACTTGAATGCTCGTGTTCTGGCCCCCGCAATAAACAGTTTTGAGGTTGGACGAATACACTACTGTAAATAGATCGCCTACATCATGATGTGAGTAAATAGAGTAGAGGCGCTCAAAAGTCCTTGTTGACCAAACCTAGACAAAAATTAGTCTCGTTACGCGTGAGATAGCATTTCACATATTAAATTGAGCAATAAAAGTATATGAAAAACGTACATTAACAACCGAGTCACCACCACTTGAAAAGAGGAGGCTCGCATCATCAGACAGATATAAGCCGAGCACACTCTCCTGGTGAGCCTTTACTGATAGGATCAGTTCGTAGGTATCGAGTGACCAGGCCTGCCATCATCAGACATATGTATATCATGACGTTAGCCACCTGAGAATCTCTCATTCAGATCTGGATAATATATAAACTTCAAAGTTTGAGATACAAACATACAACAATATCGCCTCCCTGCAGCCCCGCGAACACACACTCCTCGTCAAGGACAAGAGCAAGCACAGATCGGACTGCCTGGACACGATGACCCACACCACACTGATTGCTTATCTGGACCTCAGGAGGCGTCTCTCCGTTGCAGTAGCTATGCTGGGGCTGGAATTGGGGCCGCCTGTCGAGCTCTAGCTCGATATCAGAGGGGCCATCGAAGTCTGAATCGTCCATGATTCCGTTCATTAGCAGTTGTGTTCAGGATGCAAAGAAGGCTTTATTATTAAGCAATGAGACAAATGAAAGAGGGGATTGTTCAGTCCAACACCAATTCATTTCTAGTGAACGACGGCGTGGGTTGTTTTTGCTTGTGGGGATCCAGCAGAAGTTCCAGTTTGGAAATGGTTGAGGTTTTTTTCGCGTCGTCGCCTCCATGCTTGGAACTCGCCGCCAAACAAAACATTATGGGAAAACAAAATATATATACGACCCTGGCAGCACACCATCTTTTTAATCGGCTCCGTATTTCAACACCAAGGTCTCAAACAATAATAATAATAACAGCGGAGATTACGCAGGGAAATATTGTGGTAAAAGGAAATCCCCATTTGGCATGCCGGTTCGCACATAGAAAGAGGAGGAATAAAAATGCTCAAAATCTCACCACGCTTTCGCTGCGTTCGCGCCATGCCTGGGCTGCACATCCTTCTGGACAAACCACCACCAAGAGAACACCGTTAGCTTCAGAATAAACGGAAATAGGCCCAACAAAAACTTAATTAAGAGTGGAAACAGCAAAAGAAAAGAAAAGAAAGAAAGAAAGAGACGCTTTGCACCTCATCCGCTCCACAGGTCCCAAGCTCTATACTGTGGGACTTATCGCGAGATAAACATAGGGCTTGGTTCTTTGAATCTAAAGGAGCAACCGAGCCACCATGGATAATCCACCGTCCATCTTCTTCTCTCTTTCTACAGGGTGAAAGAAAAATATCTTTGCTTTTTTCTTTCTTTGCTCTAGTGACTAACCTTGCTTCTGTCTCCCAGCAGAGCCGTGCCAGGAGGGCTTTTCCCGGGTGCTGCTTGCACGCCTTCATTATATCTGCGGGATTTCTCGCGAGTTATCTGCGTCGGAAATGATGCAATAGGAGGTGAGAGGGGTGGCATCGACTGGGCAGGATATATTATTATTACTAGGGACGCGGACACACAAGGTCGCGGAGAGTCAAGGTAGAGGGAAGCGTGAGTATGGACTTCTCTCTCACCGCTTCGAAGGTTTTTCTCTTTGTGACGTTTCTTTTTCTGAGTTATTTTTATCCAGCTTTTTATTTTTATATTTTTCTTTTTGTCTGACTTTTTGACCGGTGGTCTTAAGAGTCGATAGAAGCCCTTCCTGTCTGCCATAGGTCCCATCTTATGCCTCGTGCTGCCGCACTGGTTGCAATTGAAATGCAAGCTGCAGTTTTTGTCCATTGTTTCTTCATCTAACTGTTTGGGGCACCAAAACAATCACGGATAGCCGAACGATGCACATCGCCATGCTTCGTCCCACATAACACCACAACCTGTCAAAAAAACCTACCCTTTCGTAGTGAGGTGTCGAGGTATCTCAAGGCTTCCTTGAAACCTAGGGATTTTTCTTGCGAGGGTGGTTTCGTGTCTGGGGGTGCTTTTCATTCTGCAGATCGGGGGATCTTTGACATACTCACACTGTTGTTTAACGGCACTTTTGCAGACAGGCAAGAACAAGGAGGTTCCTACATGGCTACATCACGATATCACCCATTTACGAAATATTTCACCATTGCCGACAGAAGTTCTCGCAGCGTATAGTTTAAAAACGGTGACATTACTCTATAATAGGACGGGGTATCACTATCCGGGTGTTGGGAGCCGGTTTTAGGAGACAAAATGTTTGCTAGCAATTTATATTTGCGCTTCACGGCCTTCCCGGAGCTGGTATGAACCAACCAGTGGAAGCGCAACTTGCGCAAACTTGTCAACAAATTTACTTTAACCATTATTAAAATGCACAGCCGAAAAGGAGATGGTTACAGACAGGAGCAAAAGACGAAAATGGAAAGGTAGCAAGTAGCTACTGAGCAGATGACGGAAAAACAGTTTCCGGTTGTTTGGGGAGAATCTGAGTTAGCTGCAGACGCTCTGATGCGAAGTGAAAAGAAAGATCTACGTTCATGGCGCAGGCACAACCACTCAACTGTCCGATTCGTCTCTCAGCTGGGAGTGTTCAAAGCTAAAGTATGCAAATACAGCAAGCATCTAAGTATGGATCCGGCCCCGACAACTGAAGTATGAGCACCGACGTAGGAGAATATTGAAAAACTCAGGGGAATTCTCTGTTGTGGCGCATGACATACAACAAGCCATATGTGGCTGTGTCAAGTGGCCGAGTAAATCACCAGCCACAATTTTCATGCGCCACGTCTCTAGTCACCGAACGTATCACGTGATTTTGTACTAACTATTGGAGGGCTTGGCTTGGCTTGGCTTGGATGGTTCGTCCTATTTCTCTACCAATATGGTGAAGAGGTGATTGAGCTCTTTTGCCCCAGTAGCCTAGACTAACTCCCCGTCAACAAACCAAATCGACTGCTAAATCATTTTAGGTAGTGCTGTTTGTCTGCAAGGAGTAACTTAGCAGCTCGTTGATGGGTTCATTGCTGCCACAGCCGTTGGGACCATGTAAAATCTCTGCTTCTAGAGATGCGAGTCATGGCCAACCAGCTGCCTTGGTTTGCTAACACCTCACTCACCTCCGCCGGATGTCACCCCCCATAATAGCTCGTATGCCACTTAGGCCTGGCCCGTTGGCTTGGGATGAGACGACACAACTGCCCTGTGCTGCGCCGGTCGCTTTTCTTTAACAACCCAGTCACAATCGATGTCCCTGCATTTATGACGCACTTGCGACACCAGGACTGTTGACAATTTATATCTAATAACCAACCCATGGTTGGGGAGGACTGCATCTCCACTACCTGCTTCATTTCCAGCGATTAGTTACAGCTTGCCGACGGCTTGCCCCACACATACTATAGGCTCCGGACTCTCTGTATCAGGTATCACGCAAAATTGACGCCCAACAATCACAGCCTGCCAACAAATATCTCGATTAGTTATATAGGCCCCTTGCTTTCCGATCTAGCAGCCCTGGAATTTTCTTCTTCTGAATTCGCAACCAGATCCACTCCTTTTTTGGGCCTGGTCCGTGATTGAAAGCCCCTTGGATAGCCCGCTCTTCCCTCCATATATCTCCTCACTGCTATCCCATCCCCGGAGTATCAACGTTGGGCCAGCGGCGCTTCACAGCAATCAAATCACCCCCTTGATACGATACATTACATATTTGCGGTCCTTTGGCGGTACTGGGTTCATGCTCTGAGTTGTCACTGCCGCCGTCATCCATCCACACGCCAATCATTTTCGGCCTTCCAGCATCCTCCCCAGCCTCTCGAATAAAACTCCCAATTCAAGTCGTATAATATTTATATCCTCAGAAGCTGGTACTTCTGTCGTGATAGTGTTGTTGGTAATAACTATCCGGTTCCTGGCAAAATCAAACGTACATCAACATGGCTGCCGTAGGCCAAACCATAGCAGTGTTCGACAAGTCGGGGAAGATGGTGAGCACAGTAAGTCATTACTATATACTCCTCTTAAAAAGCAGATGCTTACAATACTTGTGGACATCAGAGCAAACAACTGTTTGGTGTGTTCAAAGAAGCTAGATTAGCTTATCGAGAACGCAAAGCCGAAATCAACGCAGAGAAAGCGATTAAGAATGCGGAGCGGGAAGCACGCCGAGCAATGGCTAACTATCACATTCACGATTCCCGATCCGTTGCCTCCTCAAGAAGACACCCAGGAAGATCGAAATCAGTGGCTCGATACAGTGAAGTAGATCGCCATCCTTCCCACCGGTATCCTCATCAGATCGATCATGACTCGGAATCCATATACTCCCACCCAGATCATTTGCCAAAACGGGAACTCTCGCGCCGCCACACCTCAAATGTCGTCGGTGCTCAACCTCAATATGTCCACCCCGGCAATCGGTCCCGTTCCTTTCCCCACGTCGACATGGATCTGGCATACGGTGAATACCACCCTAACTCGCTAGAGCGAGTGAACTCAAACCCTGAGGATGTGATGGGTGGACTGGTCTCCAAAGCCAAGGGCCTTCTTGTCGAAGCCGACTGTGCACAACACTCCGCACAAGCCACGATGGCCCACTTGCAGAAAAATCCCGAAGCGATGGCTGCCGTAGCGCTCACGCTAGCAGAGATCAGCAATCTCGCCTCGAAGCTAGCTCCAGCGGCCCTGGCAGCCTTGAAGTCCAGCTCACCAGCCGTGTTTGCACTTCTATCCAGTCCCCAGTTCATGATTGCCGCAGGTGTGGGAATTGGTGTTACCGTCGTCATGTTCGGGGGATACAAGATTGTCAAGCGCATCCAAGCCGCGAGTGGCATGCAGCCAGAGGGCAGTACCGATGAATTGATAGAACTCAACCAGGACGTCAGTCGCGTGGAGAGTTGGAGGCGTGGCGTTGCTGATTTCGAGGCGGAGAGCGTCGCGACCTCTGTTGATGGAGAATTCATCACTCCGCGGGCTGCTGCTGTGTCTGGAATCTTCCCTACCGGCCACAGCCATTACCACCACCTTCGATCCGAATATGGAGGCGGAGGTAGACGAGGAAGCGTTAGAGATGCGGAGACTGTCAGAGATAACGCATCAAGCTATACACATACGACCCGAAGTTCCAGACGGTCAAGGCGATCTAATGTCCCGCCGACTGAAGCGAGTGGTAAGGACAAGAGAGACAAGAGAGACAAGAAAAAGAAAGAGAAGACGAAGAAGCCTAGTCCTCTACGACTTTTATTCAAGCCTAAATGAAAAAGTGAAAAAGGGTTTTGTCCTTTCCAAAAGGATGTATGAAAATCGTCGCCCAAATTCTATTTCATTTTCTTCCTTTTTCTTCATTTTCTTATTTTTTTTTTCTTTGATTTTCAAAAATATCTAAACGAGAAGTAATGACCCGATTATCCTTTCTGTTACTTCAATTTGTTGTCTCCCATTTCTTTATGAATATATATTGGTCATGTATGCGGACACGACTATTTTCAAGGCGTTTTTGCTCTGTCCTTCTCGCAGAATTTGATAATTTGATACCATGGAGCTCTTACGTTCTTTTTGTTTATATTTGAACTTAATTTACCCCCTGGCCTTTTTGTTCTTTGACCCCATCCTAAACACCAATCATTTGTCTTCTGCCTTGTCAGACCTCCGGTCTGCTTAGGTAATCTTCTGCATAACGTAGTCGATAAGCAAGCGAGCCACTTTCCTNNGCCTAGAGCATGTACGGGCAGTATGTCCAACAATCCCACATACACTACATTGTGGTGCTGCACGTTTTCGTGGTTGAGAGTCAGCAGTCTCAACCACCCCTTGTTCCCATTCCTTGACCCTTTGTACGCGATTCAAGCCTTCTTCAACCCCCAAAGCACCCTCCTGAGCTACATATGTACGGCCTGTTTCTCGCTTTCTCTTTTGTTTTGCATTTGCAGCTCTAAGTTCCTTGACCTCCTGCTCTAGAAGTGCTATTCTATGCATGGTCATTTGGCAACCTTTGACCAGCTGAC
>JAFEJD010002406.1:0-11520 GCA_018296065.1 Blastomyces percursus | reverse complement strand
AAGAAAGGGAGAAAGAAAAGGAAAGGAAGAAGGTTGGGAGATAAACAACAACATCGCGACGAGTCGCATAGTCATGTGACCCCGGCAGAACTATGATCCGGTCGATATCCCGAGAGGTGCGATCAGTGCCATCACACCTTCCAGGACACTTTGAAGGGGCATGTGGCAAGTGCAAATGGCGTGATCATGCCATCCGCTACTCCCTACGAGATGATGATGGGGATGCAGTGGACATGATAGAGATACCTGATACAGATGATGAGGGTGAGTGACAATGGTGGTAGGAGTCTGAGGACCATTACAGATGGCTGTACCCCCTCCTTTGCTATTCTGATTGAATAGGTATGTACGAACTTTTCTTTTCTTCTCTGTGCTTTATTTCTCTTCGGCTGGTAGCTAGGTATGTCTGATTTCTTTTCCTCCAGTCGTACGGAGCTTGTGTATGACACCTGGACAGAGCTTGCACCTCTACGCGGTGTCCAGGACTAGTAGTCGTAGCCTGTACGATGAAGCCAAGCAAGTCAACTACATAGGGGTAGTATCCATAGATAGACGTTTATATCACGTGTACTAGTGACCGAGTCCACCAGGATGTACGTACGTTACATTTTTACATCATTCTAGTACTGTTTAAACTTTTCGTGTGTAAATCGGCCAAGAAATCTCGCTAGAAAGATATGTATCTATTCAGATCACTTCAACCCACTCGAATAGCTTTCCTGGATAGTTGTAATCACGCCTGGCAAAACGAAAATAATCTTTGTAATAGAATATTTCAGAATAATTAGAATTCCCCATCCAGAACAATTCCCGCGACTGTCCGTGCGATTCCTGTTGTTTTTGGCACAGCATTGAACACCCACTTATTACCCATGGCGCCCAAGCTTGAAGTTCGATCTCTGCATCACCTGCGGCAGACATATCATATCTCTCTCCATGGTTTCATTTCATCTTCAGACGTTTTCCGAGTCTTGGATACAGTGCCCGCAAACAAGCCCCAGGCGGGACGGCCAGCCAAGCTCTATGTGTTGGACTCATCTTTCAACCCTCCGACAAGGGCCCATCTCAACATCGCCAAATCAGCCCTGCTCCAGCATGAGGACACAACAGAAGTCAGGCTCCTGCTTCTTCTTGCTACACAGAATGCCGACAAGCCTTCCAAACCGGCTTCATTTGATGATCGACTCGTCATGATGCGGGTATTTGCTGAAGACATTCAGGCCGCCCTCACGCAAGCCAGCATTAGCAATAATAATGCTGCAGGGGGCCAACAAAACGCACCAACTATCGATATCGGAGTAACCAAATTACCATACTTTGTGGACAAAGCGACGGCTATTTCCACATCGAATTTCTATCCAGGTTCGCCTGAACAGATTCTCCTTACGGGATACGATACGCTAGTCCGAATCCTTGATACCAAATACTACCCCCCCAAGCATACTCTTCAACCCCTAAGCACGTTCTTCTGCCAGCATAGATTAAGAGTGACGTTCCGGGAAGATTCGGAGTGGGGCCGTCGAGAGGATCAGGAATTAGTCCTGCAAACGCTGGCCCAAGGGGCGCGGGAACACGATGGAGGTAAGCGAGAATGGGCTGAGCGTATCGAACTAGTTGAGGGGGCGAAACCAGGTGAGGAAGCTGTGAGCTCAACGAAGGCTAGAAATGCGGCGATGAATAACGATGTCAATGCCCTGAAAAGATTTGTCACACCGGATGTTTGCGACTGGGTAATATCCCAGCGCTTGTATCTCAGTTCATGAATACGGATAGTTTCAAATGACGCGATTTACTATATCTACGCATCCACTCGCCCACTCGTCCACGTACTTCATTTAGGACTGCTCTTTTCCGGCACCCATCCTCTAGCTGAAGGAGGAATAACGGCGATATCTAGATATTGAGGCCACGATAATGTTTCAATGACCTATAGACTGCTCATGCAATCCCAATAACAAATACTGGCGCAGCCTGCGCAATGATACACATGTCGGCCAAGGTATAGAAAGCTCGTGGATTCTTCAACTGATGTGAATACCAGCTTAAAACCATCAAATATATACATGTACCACACGTTGCGGAAAATCAGAACCCAGCCCATAAACATGCCCATAACACCATCAATGCCATAATTATAGTTAATACATACTTAGAAAAAAGGGGTTCAAAATGCCACCACAAATGCTTCTGACTTCTGGTTCCTCAGACGCCTAATCCCTCTCCATTTTCATCCCTCCTCTTCCCAAGCATATAAACCAACCCGCCACTAACCATATTGGCAAGCCCCAACGTCATAGCAGCACCCCTCACAATGCCTCTAGCGGTCCACTTTTGCATTAGCGGCTGCTTCCTCTTCGCAGCCAGGAGCAAATATAAACCCGACCATGCGGCACTCGCGCCCGCGGCGTCGACCTTATAGTCAAGTAGATTGAGGTATGTGGTGAATAGAAGAGCTGGTGGGAAGATCATCGGTAGAGGTTGGAAGGGGCGCATATGTTGGGCCGCGATGAGCGTTGCGAGGAGAGTGGGTGGGAAAGAGTTTTCTAAAATAAGATACTCAGCCAGCGCTCAATATTAACCAGCGGATTTCAAAAGGTGGCCTCATCAATGAGTGTGGATGGGACATGTACTATTGGGGGTCGTTTCACTTACCTCCCCATGCGCGCGCATATTGCATGAGCGATTGTTTTTTTGGGGGTGGGTTACTGCCGTGCATGGTGGCCAGTCAACCCTTCCAGAAATATGGGTAAGGCTTCAATGTATGCTCTACGTCGTCAAAAACAGGTATTTCGCGGAAGAAACTTTCTCTGCTTAAAATTTCGTTGAAGGGGTAAGGGTATTTAAATTTAGAACTCTCTGATCTTGGGTATTTTAGCTAGAGGTTGGAACAACAAGTTTCATCGATAAAATTAGGAAGCTTGGGGCTGCCAAACGACAACCAAAAGCTTAATCAGTGGGAGATGCGGCCCGCGTTTAACAGCCGCAATAAATATTAGCCGCGGTTCGATATGTCATTCCCGTTATTCCAAACAAACCCCGGGCAAATGACGAATTTGTAACGGAAAACCATCAACAGCAATGATGTACAAGGACTTCCATACTCGATGATGGTATCAATTTAAAGCTTGTTGCGAAGAAGAGTGGCTTGCGAACTGGAAAACATATAATGTTCGATGAACATAAAACCCATTCAGCAATCTAAAATCTAAACACTCGACTTTCGAGTAATCCCTAGTTTTCCTTTTGGTAAAAAAAGACTTAAGCTTCCTTTGAAAGTGTTGGAGGGCTTGGCTTGGATGGTTCGTCCTAGTATGGCAGAGGGGTGAGAGAGCTCTTTTGCCCCCGTGGCCTACAGAAACCTTGGAAGCATCCATGGATTGTTACAAAACGAATAGTAAAGTTCACGTGATCTCAAGCCACGATACCTGTCCCAAATCCGTTGATGTGGACATCAACGACGAACACCCCCAATTCTTTAAATATATTGCGGGAGACCAGGAACGCAATTTCACCGAATATATACCCAGCAGAATTCTCCCTCGCTACATAGGAGACGGTAGCAACCGCTTCTTCCCCTCGCTGTGGCGGAGATCTAGCGCAATCCTGCCCTTTCGATCTTTTTACGTACGTCCTCTCCCCTAGGCTTTAAGGTCTCCACCGCTCCCTTCATTCAGCTTCAGACGTCTATATCCTATAAATTCCACGGCGAGCCTCAAATAGAATAATAGAAATAAGATGTCATCTGCGACGGCATCCGGTGCGGATGCAATGCCCAACGGCTCAGCGAAATCTAGAGAGCATAACCAGGGTAACCAAGACCGGAAATTCACTCCCGAACAGAAAGCGGCCGTACTACGGGTTCGGAAATGTTCACCAACAGCGTTCTATGAGATTCTAGCTCTAGAAAAGACTGCGACTGATGGAGAGATTAAGAAGGCCTATCGGAGACTCAGTTTACTAACACACCCCGACAAGAATGGTTACGACGGAGCGGATGAGGCTTTTAAGAGTATGTTCAATTATATTCATATTTCGCTATATGCAATTACTCTATCCTATAAGTTGGCTTATATATCGAATATGGAAGCATTTTTCAATAATTTGGTGAGCCTCGCTAATGCGTTCTTCGGCGTATTTTAGTGGTATCCCGAGCGTTTCAAATCCTATCAGACTCAGAGAAAAAATCGAAATACGATAAGTTTGGCGGAGATCCAGATAACAGGTTTTCACCGGGGGCTTCCTCGTCATCTTCACCGTTCAGCGGGTTTGGCGCGTTCCCGCAAGGGGGAGGTAGAGGGCCCATGTTTGACGAGGAAATATCGCCAGAGGAGCTATTTAACAGGTTTTTTGGAGGCGGCGGCTTCGGGCCTTTCGGTAATAAGCCCTATCCTATGTCAGCTTTGCTGCGGTTGTATGCATTGGCTAATTGAAGTAAATAGGCGGAGGGATGTTTGACACCGGCCCGCAATTTGTCTTTAATATGGGGGGAGGCCCCAACATCCGAGTGCATCAATTTGGCGGCTCACGGCCTCGACGAAGACCGCGTGAGGCGGACAATCGTTCTGGTGGCCAGGATCCCCCTTCCGGCATGGCATCATTTGCACAGTTTGTTCCAATCCTTCTCATATTCCTTCTACCACTCTTAACCTCTCTCTTCTCCGGCGCGGCATCTTCTGGACCTTCTCTCCGATTCGATAGAGCTGTACCACCCCACACGATGCACCGAACAACACCTAAACTCAAACTCGACTACTTCATAAATCCCGCTGAGGTGGAAGATTACAGTGCCCGCAAGTTCTACCAACTTGACCAGAAAGTTGAAGTGGATTATGTATCAAACCTACGGTATGACTGCGAACGAGAAGTTCAAGCGCGCGACCAGATGATACAAGATGCTCAAGGCTGGTTCTTCCCGGACGTTGAGAAACTCAAGGAGGCACGCTCGTTGGAGCTTCGGAGTTGCAAGAAGTTGAATTCCCTAAAGCTTTGAATGGGGATTTGATAAGGGAGCATTTACCCATTCACCCTCGTTATTGCGCTGATGATATGAATAGACAATAACATTCTGTTTTATTTTTTGTATTATCGGGTTTAGGCGTTCCGCGAATAGCATCATTGCCCTGGGATATATATTAATTTTTGCTCTTCTCAATTTTTGTCTCTTTTTTCCTCTTACTCTTTTGCTTATACGTTTTGCCTTCAATCTCACGACATTGATTGATAAACATCTTGAATTATGTAAATCATTTGAACATATTTCCTACTTGATTTTCTAACATCATAGTATTATACTAAAACTTTTTTTGTATCCTAATTACTACCCTGATAATAAAACCCAGATCGATCATCAAAGCCGCGAACCATGTCGGGGCATTCTGTGGCAGATGTCGGCGGAACCTTCTACTTTAGGCTAGTATATCGGATAAACTTTACTCGCGGGGCAATGAGATAATCGCAGCTTAGTCAAGCATCACCAGCCTTCAAAGCATCTTCGGCCGCCGCAGCGATGATACCGTATGCTCCACGAAGGCAGAAACAAACATCCTTTGCCTTCTGTTTGTTTCAGCTGCAACTGTGTTGAATCGTTCCACATAAGTCGGATTATTAGATATAACTTACGCAGTGAACCCAGAATCTAATCATGGCGGACTCTGTTGATGCGGATAAAGTAGTACTCCCCATATATCCCCGTACCTACAATATCGATATCGCGCTCGTTATTTCTAAATATCCCCGCTTCCTTTAGCATTAGCCGCTGACTCCTATGACTGCCAGATCCGTAACAAGCGACTAGCCAAGCTTGGATCGCAAGCGTCAAGTACAACTCAAACAAACTCTCAGCAGTCGGGTGACAAAGATTCAGGCACCGGAACCTCATCTCATGCGTTTCAGGAACCTTCACTTCAAAGGCCACAGATTAATATTTCGAGTGGGCTAGCTCCATCATCGTCACATTCCCCAACACCACCGCAGCCAGATATGCAACAGCCCAACGAGGGAGCGCCCCGAATACGAATCGGACCTCCGCCGTCGCAAAGCAAGACAGAGTCTTCGAGCGCCCGGAGCACCAGTACATCTCGGGTGCCCCCGCGACCTAGTGAGACAATCGAAGACTTCGAGGACAAAACTTTGAGAGCTGTATTTCGGGTTACGCTGGATGAAGGTCGGCGTGCCGATGTTCACGGGCAGACACTTAGTTATCTCGCTGGGCTGAGCCAGGAGTTGCAGGAGCAAGGCCAGGCGCTCCGTATCAGTATTGACGTTCTAGACCAGGCACTTCTAGAAGCTGCATCTAATACCGACAATGTAAACCCAATGGGATACTTGCTTCCGTGCTGGAAGAGGGTAACGAGGCTATATAAAGGGTTCCGAAAGCGGAACGCGGATGACCGCAAGTATGTCATAGTTTCGGAGGCAAGGCGGCTTTGTATGAGCTACTGTATTTTTGCGGTGACCATGCCGGAAATGTTTGGGTATGTGCCTTTCAGAAGTATTTCGATAACCTTACAACTCTCTAATGAAATTGTTAGTCTTGATACTACCCCTTCTTCTGCGCTAAAGTCTCACCTCCTTAAAGATCCAGAGGATGATTTGGGGCTATGTCATGACTTTATTACAGAAGCTATTAAGAGATCGAATGAAGATGAAACAGTTCTTCCAGCTTTTGTTGGCGCTATCGAGGAAATGAGCCGTGACCTTTCTAAGCTAAACATAAATATGGACTACAAGCCCTATGTGATGGTATGTTGAACAATTGTTCTGTAACTCAATTTTATGCTCAGTTTGATGATAGGCACTGCGAAACCTTGTTCGGTTCCCTCCTTTGGCTATCGCCATAACTGAGTCAGAGCTGTTTAACGCTTCCGTCGATGTTGAAAAGTTCGAAACTGCAACGCTTCTGGGCCCCTGGTTCCGATTGTCTCCTCTACACCGTGATGTGCCATTGAATTATTTTGCAAGCCCTAAAACTCTGGACCAGGGATCTATTCTCAATTCACAAAGAGCCGTGCGCATGATGCAACAATTACTTAATTCAGATCTGTTGGATATCATCAACCAGCTTGTCCGAGCTTCAAAGCCCGCAAGGGAACGTGTCCTCGACTGGTTTGCCGCGTCCGTTAATCTTAATCACAAGAGAAGAGCACTTCAAGTTGACCCTAAGACTGTCTCTTCGGATGGTTTTATGTTCAATATCACCACGTGCCTCGACCAACTCTGTGAGCCTTTTATGGATGCAGCGTTCACCAAGGTGCTTATCCACTCCCACGCTATCATTAGTTGGTTATTATGCACATTTTGCTGACCTTGTTAGATTGATCGAATCGATATCGACTATCTGAAACGGAATCCGCGAGTCCATATGAGAGACGAAACTAAGATTAATGCTGATCAGCACGCCTCAGATGCATTTTATGATCAAGCCGAGGAAGGAACATCAAATTTTATTACCGAAATATTTTTCTTAACTGCTGCTGCACACCACTATGGAAGCGAATCTTTATCGACCAAGCTGGAACAACTCGAGAAGGACCTCCGCCATATGGAGGCCCAAATCGATAAATTTGAACTCGAGAGACATAAATGGAGGTCTAATCCAGTGCAGCTCAGAATGTTCGAAGATGCGCTGAAGAAGTACAAAGATAGACTTGATCTTGGCCTTTCGTTCAAATACACCCTTCAGGGCATCTTACTGGATGAGACATGGCAAGCTCGGTCCATGCAATTTATGCGATACATTATTGTTTGGCTATTGCGAATTGCATCAGGGCGTAATTTCCCGACCGAGCCTCTAAAGCTACCGCTTCCCGAAAACCAACCAGAGAATTTCAAATGCCTTCCAGAATACTTCGTGGACGATGTTGTCAGCCGTTTCAAATTTATCATGTGGAGTATGCCCCATGTGGTAACCTCCACACAAGGGGATGAGTTGATTATGCTGTGCATCACGTTTCTGCAGAGTTCAGAGTATATCAAAAACCCATATCTTAAAGCTGGATTGGTTACAATACTCTTCAGAGGGACCTGGCCACGGCGTAATGGTTCCAGGGGCGTTCTTGTTGACCTTCTCAACTCCTTACCTTTCGCCACAGAGCATCTTCTTCGCGCCCTGATGAAATTTTACATAGAAGCGGAATTTACGGGCACACACACACAATTCTTTGATAAGTTTAATATTCGGTACGAAATATTCCAGATTATCCAATGTATCTGGCCGAACACGGTCTACCGAGACAAGCTTCATAATGAAGCCAATCGAAACCTAGACTTCTTCGTTCGCTTTGTTAACCTCCTCTTGAATGATGTTACGTTTGTACTCGATGAATCGTTTTCGGCGTTCTTGACGATTCATGATCTTCAAGTCGAGCTTTCCCGCGAAGGATCAAGTATGGAGCAGAATGTTCGGCAACAAAAAGAAGAGCAACTTTCTGCGGCGCAAAGCCGAGCGAAATCTTATATGCAGCTCACAAATGAAACGGTGGCCATGCTTAAACTTTTCACAGAGGCATTAGCAGAGTCTTTTACAATGCCTGAGATCGTACAGCGCCTGGCTGACATGTTGGATTACAATTTGGACGCTATGGTTGGCCCCAAGAGTGCAAACCTCCGAGTAGACAACCTGGCAGAGTATGGCTTCAACCCACGCGTGCTTCTAAGCGAGATCGTGGACGTGTACCTGAATCTTATGGACAAGGAAAATTTCATCATAGCCGTTGCCCGTGATGGTCGGTCCTATAAACCATCAAACTTTGAGAAAGCAGGTGAAATTCTGCGTAAATGGGCTTTGAAACCACAGGAAGACCTCGCCAAATGGGAACAGCTACAGGCCAAGTTCAGGGTAGCAAAGGAGGCGGATGACCAGGCTGAGGAGGATCTTGGAGAAATTCCGGATGAATTCTTAGGTTTGTTTAACGTTAACCAGTTTCCTTTGCTGCCACAGCTGGCTGACGGAAAATATTATTTGAAAACAGACCCCTTGGTGTATACTCTCATGGAGGATCCTGTTATTTTGCCCAGCTCCAAAGTTTCCATTGATCGTTCCACCATTCGATCCCACCTGCTCAGTGACCCGAACGATCCATTCAACCGATCTCCATTGAGCATTGAGGATGTTATTCCAGGTGAGTTTTTACAGATTGCCAATTTCTAATCTGCAGAACGCTCTTGCATGCTCCTTAATGCTGGGACTGACGCGCCGGCTTCTTTCTGCCAAATTTAGATACGCAAATGAAAGCTAAAATAGAAGCCTTTAAAGCCGAGAGAAAGGCTGCGAAAGTAGCAGCGATGACTTCTTCCTCTTTGGAACGCATGGATACGACTGATGGTTAATCGCGAGGCCCTACCCTACCTTCGGTTTTCCTTTTTTTCTCCTTTTTTTTTTTATTATTTTTTGTTTANNCCTTTTTTTTTTTATTATTTTTTGTTTAATGATTTACCTTTTTCACTCACCCAAAGCCGCCTCCATTATTTTATATGGCGGTTCTAGAACTCCGGTTATGCACAAGTCTTGAATGACATGACCTCATGATTAGAAATTTGCGTGCCATATAATTATTCCCTCATTATATTCTGTTTTCCACTTCTTCTCTTGCCCTTTTTTACGCGCTGAGAACGTCTAATTTGGCGTGTTATGCGAGTTGCTTAAGTTTACTAGGCACAGATTGCGTTGGGGATACTATATTTTTGCCTTTGCTTACATCGGGAGTGGGAGTCTGCATGAAGGCCCTAGCCTTGATGATTTTGTCATTAGATGTCCCCGCCTAGTCTACTCCAGTTAGGGGCAGAGGGTTTTATTTTAATTTTTTTTTATTTTATTTTTTTATTTTAATTTTTTTAACTCATCCTTTTTATCCTTGTAATTTATATGATCCACCCTGTACTTGGACCCTAGCTCTGAAGCGAAACGGAATAACGCATAACGTTTAGATCTTTTACCCAGAGTGCTCACGGTCGAGCAAGCAATTAGGCAGAGAAATTCGTGATTGCAAAATTCGATTGATATATGGGTAACCAAAAATAAGGAATAACAAAGTTAAAGTTCCTATCATTTATTTAATGCCCCGTACAATCCCGGGAATTTTATGTATCGTCCACTCCCAGCATCCATTGAAGCATCGTCGCTTGGCGTGTTTTGCCATGGATATGACTTTAGCAAGCTCAAAACCTCCTATTTTTTCCAAATCATTGCTGTATCTCATCCTACAGTAACACAACACTTAACCATCATTCCACTCCAGGTAAATTGCTCTCATTACCTGCAATCCAAGCTATGGACATCCTTATAAACTGGAGTACCTCCCTCCCACCGCTCCAGGAGTTCCTCCCTCCTGTATCCTCAGAAGCCTACATCGCCCTCCTCTCAATATTCCAATACTTCCCAATGGTTAGACTGCTACACAACGCCTAATCCTGACTCTCAAGCTCGACGTAGCTCTTCTGCGTCAAATCAAAAAGAAGTGCTAACCTGCCCCTGGAAAAGGTCGCTCTCATCCAACTCGCAACCCCTTTCTATCCGCAGGGAAAAACGTCCCTCCCTTCCTCCCGCCTGAACTTCCCCGGCCGATATGCATGGCTTTGCATGGAGAGCGTCGGTGCCCTGAATCTCCTTTATACCTTATACACCGGTACTTCCATGTTCCCCTCCGGCCAGTTCCCCATCTGGCATAAAATCGTCGCATGCCTCTATGTCCTCCATTATCTGAACCGAGCTGTAATAACACCCCTCTTCCTCGCGCCCAGCATGTCGCCAATTCACCTGATCATTATCCTTTCGGCTATGTCATTTAACTACCTCAACTCGAGCTGTATAGCAGGCTGGTTGTTAGGTTACCGGACTCTATTCATTAGGTCAACTGCGCCACAACCACGGCAAACACACCTCTCACGGACCTCAAGCTTCTCCACCAAATACTTCCCAGATAAATACATACCCTATATTGGGCTATGCCTATTCCTAATAGGAATGTACGGCAACGTCAAAGCGGAGGGAACCTTATTCCGCCTACGGAGAGAGGAAGCCGATAAGAACAATAACAATAATAATAACAACAAACCCGAAACGGCCCAGACCCCCAAAAACAAATACGACAAAGTCTACGTCCTCCCCCCTACCACCGGCTTGTTCCGCGCAATCCTATTCCCCCACTACGTCTTCGAATGGATTGAATGGTTTGGTTTCCTCCTGATAGGCGTTTCCATTACTCCAGCTCCCGCTTCCGAAGCAGCTACCGCCACTCCCGCCCTCGTCCTCGCGCCTTACTACTCACCTCTCGCAAAGCTCCTACTGGATAAATGGGGCCTACCATTCCCCCTTCCCGCAATCGCATTCCTCACAAACGTAGTAGCGACGACGGCGGTGCGCGCGAGCTGGGGCCGGAAGTGGTACGTAGACCGCTTTGGGGCGGAGGCGGTGGGGAGACGCGGGGCCTTTGTGCCTTATATTAAGAAGCTGTGATGGCACCTTAATTTATATATTTATGCATTCAATTATATTTACGTATATTCTAAGGGCGTGTTCGGTTG
>JAFEJD010002405.1:0-16039 GCA_018296065.1 Blastomyces percursus | reverse complement strand
TAAATGCACTTGAATTCAACGGGTTGGTTTGGGTGCGCAGCTCGGTTGTGTGCGCAGCTCGGTTGTGAATTACGTTAGTTAGTTAAATTAGTTAACTAGTTAACTTAAATTGGAACTCATTTTGACATAAGATAACAGCAGTTCTTCATTTGTCTTTCATACTCACTGTAGGAAAGCAGAAGTTTTCATTAAGTCATTGCAAAAGACGATAGATGTGCCCTCATCGACCAAATAATACCCAGGATTTTATGAAATTATACAATTTCCCATTTTCCTTTAAGAAAAACGTGATGCTCAACTTATAGGGGGGAAATATCTTTCCACCATATCTTCATAATTCATCATGACTACAACCTCAATTCCACCAAAACCAATCGTCTTCTATGATATTGCCCCGCGCCCCCGGTGGAGGGAAACTGCTACGCTCCAAATCCCTGGAAAACCCGGTTCGCTCTCAACTTCAAGGGCGTCCCGTATGCGACCTCATCTCATGGGTGCCTTTACCCGATGTTGCCAAAGTCCGCAGCAGTCTCAATTTACCAGCTTGCCGCAAGTTTGCTGGTGGCACCGACTTCTATACCCTACCAATAATTGAGGACCCAACAACTTATTCATTTGTCCGTGACTCTTTCGGTATCGCAGTCCACCTCCAGAGCAAATACCCAAACTCGGGCGCGGGGGACCTGTTTCCCCCCCGACACTTGACTACGTCTTCGAATAAGGCTCTGCGCGCTATTGGTACCGCTGTCAGAGCGTCGAGGGAGTAAATATCCTAAATATGCCAAGTTCAATAGAAATGTCGACGCGGCCTTTACCGCACTTGTGCAGCTTATGGTTCATGATTTGCTCTTTGATCCGGCTACCGCTAAGATTGGTAAGGCGGAATTTGTCCGGCGCGCAGGCGTTAGATCCTGGGAGGATTTTTCATTGGTGGGTGAGGCACAAGAGAAAATGAAGATTTCGCTCCGAAATATGCTGGGTGATCTAACTAGGCTGTTGGTGAGGGCTACCTATGCAGACTTCATCGTTGGTTGGTGGCTGCGGATGATGTGCGCAACATTGCTGGAGAGTGAATGGGAGGAAGTTAGAAGTTAGCATGGAGGCATTTTTGAGCAGTTGCATAATACACTGAAAGAATAAAGTAGATAATTGTTTCCTATAATAATTAGTTAACTATGTGAAATTTATTATTAGTTATATTAATATTTATAGTTTGAATAAAGTATATATTAATTAATCTCAGAATAAATAATTAACTGTAAATGTAATATATATATTAAGTGTAACTAATTATAAATTTATATTTATATTTAATTCTTTTAAAATATAAGTATTTACTTTTTTATATATATAACTAACTATAGTACGGAGTACAGTTTACATATACTTGAGTTTTCATCTCAATTATAACACTGCCCGGGAACTCCCGAAACTGCTGCCTTAGCTTGATGACGACTTACTATAACACAGCTCGGAAGTCTCCGTACTGTTTATCAAGATAACAGTGGAAATGCCTGCAGGATTCGAACCTGCGACTCTCTCAGCACACATTCTCTAGAAACGTTGCTTAGAGAGCCGCCTACCGGGCGCAGTCAACCACCCACGCCACGGGGCCCTTTCATGTATATTAGATGTAGTGCAAGCTTTGAAAAGCTGAGGAGATGTCATAGTCTCTGACTGCATACATCTATAATGGAAGTATAATAATAATAATACATGTTCTACGTTTTTTTTATTGCTTTGTAAATGAAATTTACCATTTCGGCGGTGTTTGCATTGTTTGCATTGTATGGAGCTTGTGCCACAACATGTGCAAGTTATTATTCCTTCTTTCTGCATCATCTCATCCTTGTTTCAATGTACATGCTGAGGTGTGTTTCATATTCATTCAACAATGGATCCGGATGAAGTGATCGGTCATATGTATCCGGGTGATGATATTCAGCCCACGAGCAAAAAGGAGCTGGCAGGATGGTACTGTTACGGCTGGGCCGCTGAGGTGTTTACAGTTTGTGCTATGGGTGAGTTGTTATTCCAACCCGTGTCTTTTTTAATTTTCGCAGCCATGGACATGACAATCTGGCAGCTATTGACAGCGGGCAGAGAAGAGTGTTTGCAGAGGAGAATCAGAGAAGAGGACAGGAAAAAAGAGCGGTCTTTGCACTCTCTGTTAACCTTGCAACTTATCAATTTTTGACAGAGAACTAATATAAGTGGTTAATTTGCAAACAGGATCATTTCTTCCTATCACCCTGGAACAAATGGCTAGGGATCGAGGAGTTCTCCTTTCTGACAAAACTACGCCATGCAGTGCAAGCTGGAGAGTGGCATCCGACTTATTCATTTCGGCTGCCTCTTCTCCGAACGGTCCAAGTTCGCCCAAAACTAGCCAGTGTATAGTATATTTCCTGGGAATGGAAATAAACACGGCTAGTTTTGCGATGTACACATTTTCAGTGAGTGTATTAATACAGTCACTGCTTATAATCTCCATGTCAGGAGCAGCGGATCACGGCGTCTACCGCAAGACATTACTCTTGGTTTTTGCTTTCTTGGGTGCTGTGTCAACCATGCTTTTTCTGGGCGTTGTTCCGCAAGTTTATTTGCTCGGCGCATTGCTCGCAATTGTAGCAAATACTTGCTTTGGTGCCTCATTTGTATTGCTCAATTCATTTCTGCCTTTGCTTGTTCGCTATCACCCCGCCATTCAACCTGCCCCGGTCAGTCCTTTGTTTGACGATGATGTGCAACCTTCCAATACGTCCAGCGAGCCTAGATCCAGCCAGAGTCGCCGGCCCAGTAATATGTCGCCCACGTCACCACTACTTCAGCGTGATACTACCATGCCCATCGATGGCTCTCAGCTCAAATCTCCAAGAATGTCAGAAGAGCTACAGTTGTCGACAAGGATCTCTTCCAATGGGATTGGCATTGGTTACGTTGGGGCCGTTATTTTACAAATCGTGTCCATCCTCATCGTTGTAGCCACAGGCTCGACGACTTTCTCCCTACGATTGGCTCTGTTCGGAATTGGATTGTGGTGGTTGGTTTTTACGATTCCAGCTGCTATGTGGCTCCGTCCCCGTCCCGGCCCCCCTCTCCCTACTTCTGCCAGAGACAGCAAAATGTGGCCATGGGTTAGTTACATAGCGTTCGCATGGAAGTCCCTTGGGAGCACAGCTCTCCAGGCCCGCCATCTCAAGGATGTTCTTATCTTCCTAGCAGTGTGGTTTCTTCTTTCCGACGGCATTGCCACGGTGAGCGGCACAGCTGTGCTATTTGCCAAAACACAATTGGATATGAAGCTTGCTGCCCTTGGCTTGATCAACGTAATAGCAATGATTTCGGGGGTGTGTGGGGCCTTTTTTTGGAACTATCTATCGCGTCGACTAAACTGGCGCGCCTCGCAGACCATCATCGCTTGTATTTGTGTTTTTGAGTTCATCCCTTTTTACGGGCTTCTCGGCTTCCTTCCACCAATAAAACGACTAGGCGTGTTTGGGCTTCAGAAGCCGTGGGAAATGTACATGCTAGGGGCTGTTTATGGCCTTGTAATGGGCGGGTTGTCATCCTACTGTCGCAGCTTTTTCGGAGAGTTAATACCCCCGGGGTTCGAAGCATCCTTTTATGCATTGTATGCCATCACCGATAAGGGGTCGAGCATATTCGGTCCTGCAATTGTCGGGATGATAACTGATAGATACGGAGAAATTCGACCTGCGTTTGGCTTCTTGGCCATCCTAATTCTCATCCCATTACCGCTGATGTTGCTGATCGATGTCGACCGCGGGAAGCGTGATGCTCAATTCCTTGCTGATGAGCTGGAAGAGAGGCGTCAGGAACGTTGACGGTAGGCCATATCATAGGATTCATACATGTGTTAAATTTTATCAACGCAGTCTATATTATTCGTAGAACAATCTTTGCTGTCTCGCCATTCTATTCTCTTTACACCTATATTCACCGAAGGAGTTAAGTTTTAGCTCGGTCAGCCAATGCACCACTGCGGCGGCTTTATAAATTGCTCCAAAGCCTGATCTGGATTGGCGAAGTTAGTAGACTGAGAAAATAATGTGTGATACAGTTGCAGTCGACTTGATTGCTAATTCTCTTGGATGTTCTGAGATGAGTAATGTAACATAAAATTTATTGGCTATTCGCTACTATGAATGAAAAAAAAATCAAAAGATTACATATAAGATAGGGCAAAGCAGAAATATTGTAACAGGCTTCTGTAAAGTGAACCTTACATCAATCCTCCTAAGGGCCACACTGGAGCTGCTCCATTGAACCTCGAACGATCACCGATTCTCCTTGGTCCATGACTTTCTCAACCTTCATGTGTTGAGTTCCCATACGCGACAAACTCCACGCTGAAAAGCCTGATAAATTTGGAAATAAAACAATACCATGGTGATGATGTATCATTCGTTGGTAGCTCTCTATGTCGCGTCCTATTCGTATCCCTACAGCTCACGATAGTCACTCGGCCTGATTCGTTTCTGCCTCGCTTGGTGTCGATGCGGGTTCACCGGCTGGCGTAGATATGCATTGTCTTCTTCCTTCGCGAATGGTCGCCCGAAACTGGTTCGTTGCTGGTTCGAGAAGGGTGCCATCCTTATGTTTTGTTGGAAGGGCGGTCGTTGTGGGAGATGACTGGGGAGTTGGTTCATAAAATTCATGTTCATGGGCATCCCGCCAGGGCCAGGGCCGAAATCGCTTGGCCCAAATCCACCAACTGGCATCATTGGCTGGCTAAAGTTATTCATGTATGGTCCGTTTGGCATACCAAAGTTCATATTATTACTCGCCATCTGATTCCACACATTTTCGGCTTGCGCATATCCGTTTAACATGGGAGTAGAGCTATTTACATTGCCAATAAACCCCGACATTGGCATCACGTTCTGTTGAGGAAACCCGGTCATTTGGAAGTGTAGGGGAGATGGAGAATTAAAATTTCCGGGAGGTAGGTGCTGATGGAATGGCGACGGAGAAAATCCGTTGTGGATTTCTCCTTTTCGGTTGTGATGGTTGTTGACATGAGGCTGGCCGTCGTTTGATTTCTGCTTTTTCATTGCTGGTGCAGAAGCAACATCCTTCCCGCTTGTATTTTCATCCCCTTCTCCTGCCGGTCGCTTTTTCGGACATGTTGGACTAGGTTGTGTTGGTAGTTTGGGGGAAGAAGTAGACACGTATTTTTGGTTGGCAGGTTCCGAGACAACTCTTGGAGGAGATACGGTGGATTTTTCGCTAACTGATTGCTCTCTCTCCTCCTTCTTCTCGGCCTTCTCCTTTTGGTAATCCTTCAGTTTACCCACAGCTTCTTCGTCCACTGTTAGATTGTCTAGTAATACGCCTTCCGTAGAACAATTAGGGCAAACGAAATCACTTTCGATCAATGCATTTGTGATACAATCATTGCAATAAGTTTTTTTGCAGCATGGCGTTTTCGTTGGCTCTAGTAACAATCGTTTATCAATTGGACACTGTAAACCACGCGCCTGTATCTCCCTGCTCCCTTCAGCTGCGGCAAACTCAGCTGCCGCTGCAGCAGAAGCTTTGGCTTTTTCCTGGTATAATTCCCATGATGCCTTATCTGGTTGAGCAACCACGAAGTCGCCATCCGCATTTACCATTACACCAGAAAGCTTCGAATCTTCTTTTGACCCATCCAATGCCAAGGAATCAGGCTTTTCAACCTGTTTCTGGAGCGAGCGGGGTATTCCCGTCGATCTTTTGACTCGATAACGACCGTCGAATTTTGGGTCATTATTGGTGGGACATGCTTGTATCCAATGACCTAAGAATATGTTAGCCTGTTAATATATCCCCTATAGCGGCTGATAACGACGTACCTTTTTCTCGGCAACGGTAGCACAAATAACCTGGAGGTGGAGGATGGTCAGGTACGTTGACAGGTTTGGCCCTGCTTCGATTAAATGGAACTGGGGTAGCACTGTTAGTAGTATTTTGTTAGCAGGATTCATAGCCAAGGAAATAATAAATACATGATGACCGTGGCGTGACTAACTTGGCCATTTCGCTTTGTTGTTCTTTCCATTGTGTTTCCTGCAAGCTAAACAACGCCTTGATCTTTTCATCTTCGGATTGCGCAGCGTTCAAATCAGGAATATTGTTTATAGTCGCACCTCCACCGCTGACAATTCGATTGGATGTAGGGGGTTCAATCCTGGAGGAACTACGCGCGTTCACTGGCATTTTACCAGAGACATAGCGTGCCGCCCCGCCCTTTCCGGGCCTTGTAGCAGGAAGCCTGCGGGCGATTACAGAGGTGGATCGTGGGATAATCGTTGTGTCATCGTCGTATTCTATGCGGAACGAGTTAGGTCTGAATGACGTAGTAGCTAGGCATATACGACCCCTTACTCACCTTCGTTGGTGTCTTCATTATAAATTGCAAGTTCAAAATCACTTCCGTCGCCTAGTCGATTTTGATTGATGATTTCTCTTTTCAGTTCAAAAACCGATATACCCGTGCCGTCAAACGTTACCCTCGAGGGTTCCTTCTGAGATTTGAACTTGAAATGAACAGAAGAAGTCATGGTAATTGATGGGAGAAGTTAACAATGGACAATATCTTTTGGATTAGGGAACTGAGATCAAGGTAGGAAGTGTCTAAACAAATGATAGCAATAATGCAACGTCCCGACTCGATTCAGTTTCGCCAACCACACCACAAATGTGAACTGATTATAAAGTCCTTTTGACGATCGATTTATTGAGTAAGGAGTAAGGAGAGTGGCAAAATTGGGGAAGTCAGAGCGAGACTGTAATAACCTCAACTGGATTATGTTTTGTATCGATATGATAGGATTTTCTTGCGTTAAAAAGAGAGGGAATAAACTTGGATTTGAGATACCCCCAAAACAACAATGAAGTAACGGGTTTGTACATAAACAGGTATTCGGGCTTTGCGAAGAAAGGGGAAGGACAATAAAAGCCTTCAAAGATGTCTTTTAACACCCTAGCAACACAATAACGATAATAAATTTAAGCCAGCCGGATCCCAATACCTGTTACCATCCAACCGAGGTTTCTGAGTCTGTAGGAAGATGTGCCCTCGAGAGCAACTTTCAAAAATCGTAAATGAGTTTGAAAAAGAGAGAGGCGGCAACTTGGGTATCAATAGAGAGACAGGTAGGTAGGTGCGCTTATGACAGTGGGGCGAAAGAGGACTACCCGAACGGATTTCTGTACATTTGCAAGTGGCAAGGAGATACTCAGTCACAAGTAGTCGGTAGGACAATGTAGAATGAATCAAGGGGTCCCGTAAGGAGTGGGTGGGATAGTGAAGAAGAAGTTGACGTTGAGAAGGCGAAGTTCCAAAGTTGGCACCTTGGAAGTAGTTATTTAAGGAATTTTTATGTATTAGTCAGCCAGGGGCGATTTCCGAACAGGTCATGTGATGCGGCCGTGACGCTTAAAAGACGCCGCTTGACTCGCCTTTCCTGCCTTGTCCATTGCTTCTCAATTCTCTCACAAAACCCCATGTGTAATAGCGTTGGAGCTAAGCGTGTTGGAGTCTTCGGGTCAGATAAAATATTTCTAAGAATTAATCCTTAGCGGCATTATGAATGTAGATATCGTTTGAATTCCATCTAAAATCTATAAGGTATGACTTGATTGCTTTTACATAGTACGTATTATCGAATTGTATATAGCGGCAAACCGTCATTTCCTGTTCTAATAATTATTCTTCGTATAACCACTCATGGCTACCATTCAGACTCGGACTAGAAGTCCCTTAGAGGACAAATAACTTTTTACGTCCTTCACAGTGTATTCATTCCGATGGAACTAGTTTACAAGTCAGTAGATAGTCGAGAGGATATTCGAAATATTCAAGAGTACGTACCATGCCTGCACCTAGAGCTGCGTCGGTGGCAGTTTGCCTAAAAACTTCCTCGAAATGACTGGGGTTACCGGCACCACTGGAAGCAATAACCGGAATTGTGGTAAAGGACTTGACATCATTGATGAGCTCAATATCAAAGCCGCTGTTGGTCCCATCCTTATCAATGCAATTAAGAAGGATTTCTCCTGCCCCCATGGCCTCTACTGCCTTAATAAGCTGGTAAACGTCAATATCTCGGCCTTCTCTTCCACCTTTTATGGTGCATTGGTACCAGCAGAATTCTTGGCCGGCGCCATTCGGACATTTTGTCTTGATTGTCCGATGTGTTGTGTCTTCCGGCCGATTAACGTAAATTCGCTTCGGGTCAACGCTGACCACTACAGCTTGGTTGCCGTACGCCTTCGATATGGTCTCAATTGCGGTGTCGCCACTGAGAGTGGAGTTATTTTCATAGTACTTTTCTGCAGCGATAACTGCATCAGATCCAATGCTAACTTTATCGGCCCCGGACTTGAAATACAGCTTCGCAATATCCAAGGCGGAGATCTTAGAACCGTCGGAGTCAATGGTGTCCCTAATGCCGCCGCCAATTGTCAACGGCACGAAAACTGTTTCTGATGTTTGTCTCACAATCTCCAGCATTGGGACGTCTGCAACGGGGCAGTTTCGGAAAGAAGTAATATTTAAAAAAGTGACCTCGTCGGCTCCCTGTTCGTAGTATCGTTTCGCCATTTCAACGGGCTTTCCTAAATTCCTAACTTGACCTCCACTTTGGTGGCCACTCTTCTCGCGTACATCATATTGATCCCCTTTTGTAACTACTAAGTCACCATCATCGTTCGTACGGACATCCAAACACGCAATAACTCGTCTCGTTAGACCGCCAGCACTTGTCGGGGATGGAGGGGAATCCAAAATTCTAGTGCTCTGCCCATTCAAGAAAGACTCCAACGAGCGGAGGCCAGCTTTACCACTTTTTTCCGGGTGGAACTGTGTCGCGAAGATATTATTCCGGCCAATGGCACCGATAAACGTTTCGTCCCCGTAAGTTGCGGTCGCAACCGTCCACCCGTGATCGGCAAGCGCCTTCTCATCGTAAGGAGCCGCGTATGCATGAACATAGTAATATTTGTCCTGTGGATGAAGGCCGTAGAGACTGGTGTAATTCCCTGGGGATTTGCTGGAGCATTTGGCTGAATTCCATCCTATATGGGGGACACTTTTACTGGTAGAATCAAATCTTGCCAGGCGGACAGGTATCAACCCGAGACCATGGACGGTCGGGTCCTCTTCCGAACCTTCACAGAGAACTTGCATGCCAACACAGATGCCCATAAAAGGCTTGCCCGCGGCTATGTACTTTCTTATTGGCTCAAGATATCCTCCATCTGAGAGCTGGGTTAAACAATGCCCAAAGTGCCCGACACCTGGCAAAATAAGTTTCTACCGGCATAGGCATGTCAGTAAACTCTTCCACGCCCTGGGCCTGGGGATTGCTCTACTGACCTCAGCATTCTGCACATCTTCTGGCGATTTTACCCATTCAACTTGATATCCAACCTTTTCAATGGCGTTGACTAGGGATCGAATGTTGCCCGCTACATAGTCTAACAGATGGACAACAGGCATTTTGTACAGAGTAAATGGACGACGCCGCCAGACAGTGGCTTAGTAGTGCTGGTTCTTGCTTCGAGTCTTCAATCAACAATTGAGTCGGGATGAGTCAGTTCGGTTGAAACCTTAAAACCTTGGTTGTTGGAAAAGCTAAGGGAGAAGCATGATTGGCCAATTAGACCCGACCAATACACGATCGGGGCGCCTGTACTGTTATGAAGCAAAAATTGATTTAATTTTCGTGTAGTAGTATATTTCTTTCTGACCACACATGTACGCACGCCAACTTTAGCATTAGAATTAATCTAAATATTGGAAAAAGAAAAAAGTACAGTCCGTAAATATTTGCAATTACTAGCAATTGAATTGCGCGGATCGAGCCCGTGACCTTCGCTTGGATATCATATACTCGGTTCCGAGTTAAATACTTCGTGGTCAGCAGTAACCATCATGTCGGACCTTTGGAGGTACACTAGTCCGTTGCGTGGCTAGAATTCTATTAGTCCATATTGTATTGGATTTTTGATTTTTTGATGCTTGGAAAAGCATTCACATACAGGAGAGAACTGGCGGAGTTTCACTCCAGCTTCTTGCAAAATAGATGCGGTCTAAGGGAAATCAGTACGGTATTTCCAAGTGTAGTTATGAGCGGTAACGCAAGCACTGACCTCCTTATCCATGTTATAGCTCTGCGAGTAGACCACCTCGGATATGCCAAGCTGTGCAATTTTTACACTGCAAGTGAGGCAGGGACAGCTGTAGGAAAGGCATAGTCAGTTTTAACTTTCCGAAACACTTAAGCGATGCAAGTCTTAGAAAGAACTGACGTATTGCAATATAATATGGCTCCCTCCCCTATTCTTTCACGTCCTGCCTCCAATAGAGCATTTTCTTCTGCGTGGATACAAAGACAGGTAGAGAGCGCAGCGCCACCACCCTCCCCAGAATTGCAGCGGGGGCCTGTGAAGAATTAGCAAAAGTTTATATATGTATTTCAAGCAAAGGAAAAGTCTCACATCCGCCTTCATTACAGTTTTTCGTATTCCGAGGGGTTCCATTGTATCCTGTGCTCATAACTCGCTTTCCGCGAACTAGTACGCACCCTACTCGTCGCTTCATGCAATTGCTTCGTTGGGCTGCCAGAGATGCAAGTTGCATGAAATATTGGTCCCAGCCAGGGCGGAGACGTCGCTCGTCGGCTAAATCTAGCTCCTCCAGCGCCGAGTGCAATTCATGCAACGAAGATGACGAGTTAAATAATCGAACCTGAGCACGGTCTGTCATGTAGGTAATTCCGATATCCTTATCGTATAGATGTTTGTCGTTCCAGAGCACGAATTTCTCGAGGTCGGGAGGATCTAATTGCCGCCGCCAAGCCCTGATATTGTTAGGGTTGAGAGGAGATCCAGCGCGAAGTCAGGAGGAGCTCCGCATACCTTTCAGTGAAGCGGCTCCATCTGAGGCTAACTGGAGCATCCACGCTTACTAGAAGAAAATAAGGTCTCATGAGGAATCTCTCGAGGGTTGTCTCATCCCAGATATCGGTTGTCACCCAACGATCTTGCCATCTTTTCGTTACAAAATCGAGAAGCTCATCAACGTTATGAAATACGTGAGCCCCATTTTTAGGTGTTTGACTCCCGAAAGATGGAGGTAGCTCGTTTTTTTCAAGCAGATGACTGGGCCTGTGGGCGAGTTGGAGCTTGTGAAATCCGTGTTTTTGGATCAAGTACTCAGCAACAGAGCTTTTCCCGGAGCATATTCCTAAAAGCTATGTCAGTTTCTGCTCTTATTTCATCAGCCTCTTCTTCTTCGTAATTTTTTTCTTGAATAAAAGTAAAAATAAGCATAGAGACAGGGTTCTAGCAATAGACCTCCACATAGACCAAGCAGCATGGTATTAGGTACTTTTCGGGGGGAAAGTCGGCGAGAGTGCTAGGTATCGTTGTCATAAACTGTGACGGTATCCAATATAATATCGATCTCTAAAAGAGAACCGATTCATGGGGGGTCCCGAATTCACTTTTTAGAGCTTTTTAATAAAATGTAAACTGTTGAAGGGCAGAAATTGTTCAGGTATCTTCCTGCCAACACATACAATCCTCAAATATTGACATCCGAGCGGATCATGTGATCGATATGAATAGAGTTTCTTGGCGGCCAGCGTTGTGTCACGGAATCAGGCGACGTCGTCCAGAGCCAGACAGACATCATAGATTCGTTTCCCGTTGCGAGCTGATGCAGAATCCAACCAACGCAAAGAATCTGGTTTATCTTCCGAATACACTACCTATTTTGGAGACTATATATAAGCCATGTGTCATCTCTAAGCAGCATAAAAGGAGTTTTGCTACTAATATCAAAGCGGCTTGCTTTCATCTCACCCCCCAGCTGATATCCCCACGAGGCCATTGATCACCTGGTGGGAAACAAGGCCAGTAGATACGCTCTACTAAAATCTGTTATTTATTCACTGGATATTTTCAAGCAGATGCATTCGTTTTAGATTTAGATCGGTCTATCGCCAACATGCAGTATACACCTTTTGCCTCTGATATTGAGCTTCCTTTCTACACATCCTTGGCTTCGCTGAAAATAAATCATGACAAACTCGATGACTCCGCCCGTAAGCTGCTTGGACTCTACGAAATCAAATCTGCTGATCGCCCGGAGACTTCCTGTCGTATGCAAATTCATGGGACTGCCCTGACCCGAGATGAGTAAGTCGAACTGCTTCAGGCAAATTTTGGTAATTACTCACAATCTCGATTCCGCAGAGTGCCAGCTGGCTACTATAGGGCTGAAGGGATGATAAAGAATGTCAACACAATCGAAGAATACCGCAATACAGACAAGAATGGTCTTTTATTACAAACAGGAAAGACGGTACGCAACACCCGCATCCCATGAGTAAAGCTTTGTGCTGAGAGTGATCCACTGGGAGTAGATATGGGATGCAATCAATGATGGGACTATTTACTCATGCCCATCCCTGCTAGTGTCATTTATTGCGCTTTCCTTTGCGGATTTGAAAAAATATAAATTTTCGTATTGGTTTGCTTTTCCCGCAATCCATTCGTCACCATCATGGACCCCGGTGCTGGATCCGAAGCCATTAGCAGGCTGTGAAAGTTCCATCTTAGTTGACGCTGTTCAAACATGGCGATATGGGGTTGATGCTCGCCAACACGGGTTCTTTCTTGCGAAGAAGGATTGGCATGCGGGCAACAGTTCATCAGGTGGTACTCCGTCTAACACAGAAAATGTCGATAACCAGCAATCCTTGCCGCCAAAAGCGAAAGAGCTGGGGTTTTCTTGGAAAGTTTCATCACTTTCAGGGTTTGAAGCTGGATTTTTCCGCGATATTTCGCCCGAGGATTGTTTTGTGTGTTTCGCTGATCCGTCGAACTACCCAGATGCTCCAGGTTGGATGTTAAGGAACCTGTTGGTTCTTGTCCGCCAACGATGGAAACTTAACGAAATTAATATTCTTAGATACCGCGACGTTCAATCGAAAAGGGATCAAGGTCGAAGTATCGTCTTAAAATTGAGATCGGATGCAGCCCAACCTGAAGGTAATGACTCGCACCTCGGGTCCGAAATGCCCATGCCGAAAGTCACTGGGTGGGAACGAAACGCTGCGGGCAAACTAACTGGAAGAATCACTGATCTCACAGAATACATGGACCCCAGAAGGTTTGTCTATAAAGATTTCATATTATTATTTTAAATTTAAAGCATGTTAAGTAAGTGGGTCTAACGAGACGAAACAGGCTAGCTGATCAATCAGTGGACCTCAATTTGAAACTTATGAAGTGGAGGATCAGCCCTAACCTGAATCTTGAGAAAATTAAAAACACAAAATGCCTTTTGCTGGGTGCAGGAACTCTAGGTAGCTACGTTGCACGCAATTTGTTGGTAGGTATAGCAAAATCTCTTGTGTTTGGCTCAATAGCTAATGTGAAGAGACAGGGGTGGGGTGTTCGAAAAATTACGTTTGTAGATAATGGCACAGTGTCATTTTCCAATCCTGTTAGACAACCACTGTTTGGGTTTAATGACTGCTTGGGAGGAGGGGCTAAGAAGGCCCTTCGCGCGGCCGCGGCTCTTGAAGAAATCTATCCCGGTGTCGACGCTTCTGGTTTTGTGATCTCTGTCCCAATGCCGGGTCACCCAATAGCCGACGCTTCGAAAGCAGAACTTGAATTTAGGGAACTCAAGAGATTGGTTGACGAACACGATGCGATATTTGTTCTGTTGGATACTCGAGAGGCTCGGTGGTTGCCAACCGTTATGGGAAAGGCAACCGGAAAAATAGTGATGAATGCAGCACTGGGTTTCGACACATATGTTGTAATGCGTCACGGCGTTGAAAATAGCTCAGCCCCAGAAACAGAACTGGGATGCTACTTCTGTAATGACGTTGTTGCTCCAGCTGATGTAAGTCGTTGGCTCAATTTTTCGTACATGTGTTGTGTGCTAACTCGATTACAGTCTGTTAAGGACCAAACACTAGACCAACAGTGTACAGTGACTCGTCCCGGCATAGCTGCAATAGCATCCGCCTTGTTAGTTGAGTTGTTTGTGTCCGTTTTGCAGCATCCAAATGGTCCGGCTGCTCCTGCATCCTCCCTCCAACAAGAAAGCCACGCCGATCACCCTCTCGGAATCGTGCCCCATCAAATCAGAGGGTTTTTGTCTAATTTCTCGAACGTGGTCGTATCCGGGAAGAGCTACAACTGTTGTAGTGCTTGCTCAAGTAATATAACGAATGCCTATAGGACACAGGGGTGGGATTTCGTTCACAAGGCGGTGAATGAATGTGATTATGTTGAGGAGTTGAGCGGTCTAAAGGAGGTAAGTCTTCTTGTTAGATCTGAAAACAGGTCATACTTGGAACTAAATTCAACAGATTCAGCGCGCAGCCGAGGAAGCGTCAGCTTCCATTGACTTCGAGGAGAGCGATCTTGAAGAAGGCGATGGAGAAATGATTTAGGATTTAGAATAAATGACCCATGCACATTCTTTCCATGCCCGTTTCTAGTCGTAGACGCTATATCGTAAACGGTTCCGCTACAGTTTGAGCTGTATGAACTATTGGTCCGGTAGAACGGTATCTCTGGAGGCATTATGTTTCCGCCTTAAACCGATAAAGTATGCTTCTTTCGATTCCTGGCAGAAAATTTAATTAGGGAGATATCAAGATTAGCGGGCTTCCTGTCAACGTACGCTACGAGAAGATTCTGGCTTTTCCCGGTGGACGGTCTGGAATAGTTCTTTCAACTGCTTTTCCAGTGCTTTATCTTCAGCACCTTGATAAAACTTGCAAACGAAATGACCTCCCGTTCTCAAGACGTTGAAACTAAACTCCAGCGCCGCCCTGCAAAGGTCCTATCTTCCTCATTAGTGACAGAAATAAAGTAAAGACGGCGAGAGAAGAGTATCAATCATACCATGCTTCCGGCATGATCTCGAAAGCTCATTCCGCTCGTGTTCATCATCCTGTGATAAGGGTCACTAAGGCTTTTCTTCCAGAAACCAGTTGTTTGATCCCAGGGGGCAGACATGTCGCTTAGAACCACATCAACCGTCTTATCCCCGACACCAATATCGGGGATATCTACATTGCCACCGTCTACTTGGGCAATATTCGAGCTAGCACTCCGTTCCCTATCAACGTAACATTCAGTTTCTTCCACTTCGCTATCGGCCTGTGGCTGCGAACGTGGATCGGCGTTGTCGAAGCGGTTGAGAGACTGTGCTCTTCCACGATTAGGGTTTCGTAGGAATTCTTGGACGTAAGCTTGTATCTGCGGGGAAAGGAAGTTTCCTTGGATTGTCGAGACACCTTTCGGAGGTTGAGCGGGAATTATATCCACCCCGACTACACGGCCGTTGGGCTGCGTGAAGTCCGCGGCAACCTGGAAGACAATGATTAGAACCCTGAAGTGAAGAAAAGCACACGGGGAATTCGGACCTGTGACCAAGATCCGGGGGCATAACCCTTGTACAGTTAGCTATATATCCAAGTGAAGCTGTTCGAAGAAGTATATTCATCCATACCAAATCTACTACACTTTGACCGGGTTTAAATATTTTATGTTTTTCATTAATCTGTTGAAGCTAGTCGTCAGCCCAGAGCAGCACAAATTCTGACGTCGAAGGGATGGCACCTGTATGAGTTTAAACGCTGCACGGCTTTTCAATCCTTTCACTGCTGCGTCTCTCGAGTATTTGTCCTTTGCTTGCCGAGCTTGCCATCGCTTGGACGACGAGGAATATCTTTTTGATATCTCAATCACTACCCGCGACTCCCAGCTACAACTTTTACCTGTTGGTAGCCACACATGGGAGGAAAGACGGAGATTGAGGAGTTTCATATGGAATTATGTAAAAGGAGTGTAGATATTTCTTGAGTTGCAATAATATTATTGAAAAGCGTTGCTCTCCTCATGGTTTTATCTCAGCAAGCTCAGCCGCTGCGCTGGATTACCTAACGTATTTCACCACTTAGTTAACTAGTTGTAAGGTTATTAGGGCTTAGGG
>JAFEJD010002403.1:0-12553 GCA_018296065.1 Blastomyces percursus | reverse complement strand
TTTTTTTTTTTTTTTTTTGTCAATCTCTGGCGGTGTGCCCTGCTAATATCTGGCTGGCCCATCGATCATTGAGCCCATGGCCTCGCTCTTGAGATGACGGTTGCCATCTCTACTCCATCCAATTTTGAGATATCGGGCACCACTCCCAGTACGTATCACGTACATACATACCTACATCATCCCTTTGCAGGAAAGCACGGGGCATGAAACGGTGATCAAGAGCACACATTTCTGCATGTACTGTACTGCCACAACAGCGTTTCACATCTCTCTGCCCGATGACGCCGGTGACTTCATACATTTCATGATCGATATGCGGACCGGGACGGGGATACAATGGATCCAAAAATAACGAATAATGACGCAAGCATCGAAAAGGGGACACGGCCAAGATTTCTTTTCAGAGATCGAGATCTTTGTCCAACCTCATACAGCCGAAAGCCCAGCTGCAAGGGCTGCGAAAACACCTTGCTATCTCCCTGGTCAATGCTGGATCTAATGCATCAACCAGCGCAAGTGATGCAGTGGGACATTGGCACGCACCAACTGCCCAATCAGAATATGCCCAATTTGCCCGTCTAGCCCTGGAGCCCGGCAGTTAATACACATGCCGCACATACGGGGAAGCAGTTTCTTCTCCCTCTCTCTCGCTGAGGCGAAAATGGCTTTTGCATCGCACAGCCGCGTTCCCATTTTCCCGCCTTTTCCCTTTTATCGCGGTCGGGAGTTCAATGTCCAGGTATTTTAGCCTACCCTACCGCTGTTGCAGTTACTGGGTGCGGTGCCAGTTGTATGTGTATGTGTGTGCTTAGCGATGGGAACCTTGATTTTGATTTGATTCCTGGCCAATCCAACCAATCCATCCATTCACCTACTATGTAGAGAGGAAATTGGGTGGGAGAATGGGAGGAATTCAAAGGATATTATGTCTGTTCGATGGAGTCCTGGTTGTCGGGCAGAATATATCACTGGCCTGTGGGGTCTTTGAAAGATAGCACTGCAGCCTTTTTACTTGCGCAGTGGGCGAGGCGATCACTTAGACCCGGTGATAGGATAGTGAACAAGCATAGATAGATAGAAATGCTACAAGCAGCTAGAAGACACAACAAATAGAAAATGAACCCAACCGTGACAATTGCAATTGTAAACAACCTTTTTTTCCAATTCAATATTATCATGTGTTCCCATGCCGTTTTCGTCCTGTTGCAACATTTGGTCGAAATCTTCAGCTAGAATGGCGCAATTCCGCATCCTTTTGGGGAGAGAAAAACAAAAAAAAAAAAAAAAAGAACCTCTCGTCATTTTCCGAGCTATCATATCAGCGTATTGTTCAATTGAAAAGCAGGGCCCCAGCACTTGGCTCAGACTGTAAATGTATGCAGCAACCAGGTAAAATATCCCATTGATTGGATGTCTCGAGCCCCTATTCAGAATTTCAGAAGACAGCCTTGAGGTCTCCAACCACTTTTGGTGGCTCCGGGTTTGTCTTTGTCGGTGATGAGTGATTGATTGTGATTGAAGAATATCCACAGGTCTGTTTGAGCAGAGTCAAAAAGGCGACTGATAAAGAGCCATGTTACAGTTTGGTTCCCGGGGAACTGGAAATGGTTCCTGTCGATCTTCTTGCTTTCTTTTTTCTTTTCTTTTCTTTTCTTTTCTTTTCTTTTCACTCTTTTGCGCCTTCCACAGAACGGAGGTACAGGGCAAGGAAAAATGTCTCAGAGGTCTCATTATATGCTATCGATGTATCTACGGAAATGCGACATGACATGTGTGCGGGAGTGCGATGACGGCATGGATGCTCCAAGGCAGTTACTTGCTGAGTTTTGGAGACATTCTTATTATCGGTTATTATCAGAGCGCTCGAGGTGTTAACCGATACAACAGGAAATTCCACAGCTACAGTACATCCTGTTATCAGCACCGGCATGGCATGGCTAGCACATATAACTATATGGCCCACATCTATTGCACTACACCTATGTGTACTCTATATGAGATTATATCGGGAGCAGGACCTATGTACATGTACCTCCCTTTTGCCCTCACACCTGTGAAACTGGGCAACTAGACTAGAAAATAGCAATTGGTGATATGAATCCTGGTAAATGGACGAGGAGGGGAAGACAGCAGCCAGGCACATACACGTACAGTATTTGCTGTGCCGGCGGCACCCGTGTGCAATGTCAACTATAATAATAATCATAATGTCGTCCTTATTCTATCAAAGCTGACTGGCCTGGTCTGGTCTCGAAGGATTGTGTCGTGTGTCGTTTCTGATAGGGCTAGAATGCATGGGAGATCATCCCAGTATTGTAATAATACTAATGGATGAGGTTTCATATCTGACTAGGAATAACAAGAAGCCGTAGGAGGAGAAGAGGACGAACATTCATTCCACTCCTCTTCCATAACCAGGATATTGAAATGAAGACGGGTGCTAAGGAGATAATCATAGAAAAGGAGGTGCACCATTCGCTCTAGCATACATGTACAATAAATCATCGCAAGTTCAGGATCGAGATCTGAATACCCGCCTCATCAAAAATAGGAATTGTGCACAACCCCTCCCGCGAACCCATCGCGTTGCTGGGATAAATCCACCAAATGCAAATTTATCTCGATTCTACAGGCTGTTTAATTAATAATAGAAAAAGAAGCCATGTGCATTTTCTAACACAAATTGTGTTTTATTTTTATTTTTATTTTATTTATTTTACTGCAAGTCCTATGTGTATCCTAAGACCAACAATAACTAAATCTACAACAAATTCTTTGCCAGACTCCCTGGAATAGCATAGAATCGAGGTAACCTACTTTTCCACCAAAACCGCTCGTTTGAAAGCACCATGAACATTTCGGTATCCATAATCATGGATTTGAAGAGGGGAAAAAAAAAAAAAAAAAAAGGCCTTGCCTGCTTTCGCGCATATGAATCGGCCGGAACCGAACAACTTCGTTTCTCTGGACGCATAAATTGACGCAGCAGCTCTTCACCTCTAATGCAGATAGTGGGTAGCAAACAGGGAACCTATTCATCAAGCCCTAAAGATTCCCAACTTCTTCATCAGGGGACGTTATTACATGTATCTGCCTTTTCAACTATGCCGCGAAGCAAGTTGGTGAATCTGCAATTGTTTCTCCCGATGATGGCGGATAAGGTTCATGTTCATGTTGATGCAATTGATAGCTATTCCTTGCTTTCCGAGGTTGCCCTTTGCAATTCTTCTTCTACAGCGACTTGTTGAAATAATGCCTTGGCATCAGAATGGCAAATGCGTCCGGTCCGTCTGCTTGGGCCAAGTCGCAACCCCTGCCGCGCTACTGCAAGTCGACCTCTGGGGAACTTTGACGAAGTCATCCATCCAGAGGGTTTTATGCCGTTGGGATGATGGAATCCAGGTCAGTTTTCTTGCGTCCTCAGGCGCATGTAAGGAGGGCGTCTTGACCTGCGAAGAAGCAGGCCTGATGGTGTACATTATTGTTGGCGAGATAAATCTTTTCCCAACTTCGCCGTGCCGAGCCGTCTGCGTCCAGTAGCGCGCCCCAAGGGCCCATCGGCAAGCGTCAACCCCAGCGAACATGAAACGCACCACACCACACCAGCATGGCGCGCCAATCCCCTGTCACCTTCGATTTCATTCATGCCTTCCATTTCCCGTTTCTTAGCTACAAGGCCTTGGCCCTTTTAGTCCATGCATGCCTTGGGGCTAGTTGGAAGCGCTGGAGCGAAACTGGCATCGTGCATGCAGCTGTTGCTGATCACTTCGACGCCTCTCAAGAAGAAGCCGAGCGAGGGCAGTGGAGTGGAGGGTCTCGGGGGGGTGGGTGAGAGCAGTGAGTGGAGTGAGCTTTCGGTAGCCCTTCGCTTCCCAGGCACAGGCTTCTGAAGCAGGGATATTTTGCTGCCCTCGAACCCCCACCATTCCATGTGGGAATAATCTCCGTCTTGCCTTCCTGCAAATTGCAGGAGCATGGCCCTGTTTATTTTTATCAGGATTTAATTTCTATCCGAACGTTCGTTGCGAGAAACCGGAAGATTTAACAATCTGGGGAAGGTTGGCTTCGGCAAGCGTCTGAACTATTTTCTAATAAAGTTCAACGGCCTTCTCCTGAGGCTCCGCCGGTGAGACGCGAAGCCCAGTCCCTCGTTTTTTGCTAAGTTTGGCTGACCATTTTCCGGCTTCCTGGCATGTGAATGAAGAAAGCTTGTGGAGAGAATTCATCCAGATGCATAAAATGAGCTTTGTTCACAGTTTGTGCATGACTTATCCGTCCGGCACAGCTTATCATTGGATAGTCAAACAAAATTTTCGCCTTGTACTGTTGACCAAAAGCTTTGATTCTTTCCATGTCTCGTCCCTGGACTAAAATGAAATACTGAACATTTATGCTGAAGGATTACCAGCAGGATGAATTGCGTATCTCTCGTCCAATCAATAATGGGAACAATATGTCAAAAATGCTCCCGGTTGGTCGGCCATTTACTCTTCCAATGGTCCATACAAGCACCCAACATTTTAAATTTCCGAGGAGCCAAAGCCCAACAAAGTCAATTGAAACGGTTCCTGGTACCTGACGCATTTCTTGGATAAGGACCGCCGAAGAGCTGGCGTTGAGCGGGGCCAGGCCGAACCGTCCATATATGCTCATTGGACGTGATTCCTCGGAAGGTTTTCTTTGAGACTCTGAAAATTCGCCTGTTAGGACAGATGGAGTGCTCGAATCCATGTGAGATCCCCAGAATAACCGAAAAAACCTGAGTTTCCTCCCCGCCGGGAGGCGAATTGACTGATAGTCTGGGGCAAGTGCCGGCGTTCACAAGATAGCAGAGTAGCAGCAATATTCCGCAACAAGTGGGCACTCCGTCGGCCCAGACTCGAAAGACACCAACCAGACTAATTCATGTCCGTCTCTCTCCAAATCCATGGTGCGGTGCAGAACGCAGCCGCAAACCAATAATTCTGCTCCGCTTTGCTCGTCTTTGCTCGAATTTGCTTTCCCCGCAAAACCCAATTGATGCATCACGGGTGGGTGGTTCACCACAGCTCAACCATCATCCCCACACACTAAACTGTATAATACTTGGCTTCATCCAAAGTTTATTTATTTGAGCCGAGGATTGTCGCGGGTCGGCTCTAGGCGAACTTGGCGTCGCAGCAACTATGACAGCAACAACAACATGGGGCTTTTTTGAGGCTTTTTGAAGTCTGAAAACTGAAGACCGCAATCAGCGCCATTCGACCAACTGGCCCGCTGTGGCGTCCCACCGTCAATTGCACTCTTCGCGGTCTTCTCGGAATTGCTGCTTCATTGTTTTCTCCACCCCTGCGTTTAATGCAGATTTGAATACGACGAAAAGGCGTGGGACGGACCAAGACGAGGACGAAGAGCTTTTCTTCTCTCCATGGCTCCGAGGAGCATTCGTTCATCGAGTTTCTCCGGATTGTCACTGCGCTGGTTGAGGAAATCCCCGACAGTGGTCCCTGATTCATGACCCGTGAACAATGTTCGTCATTTGCGTGCATTTCTTGTATGGAGAAGTTTAAAACAAATTCCCCATAAAAAGATAGCTACCCAGTCCATTGAACTTTGTACTGCTCCCTACTCCGCACAGAGTACTATGGAGCTGTCCCTGTTGACTCAATCAATTCCTGCTACTTCAGGCTTAGGATCACCAATTGGATCCATAAACCATTTCCTTTTCCATTTTTTTGATCCGATCTTCCATCATGGTTCATGGCGCATGCCACGTCAATTTCACTTTCTTCCTCCACCTTTGCCTCAAAATCAACCGCATACCATGATACCAATGATGTCCGAGATTTGGTAGGCTCTAGCTATCTGGAGCTTTGGCCTTATGTTCATTGAAAATATCTACATTTCGTGCCTCGGGAGGATAACAGCAGTATTCTTTGAACTTCTTAATTCTGTTGTGATGATTGTGCCTGGTATTCGGTGAGCGCCGCGAGGCCATTCTTCCGACTTCTGTTGTTCCAGCGGGACTTATTCGGAAATACTCTCTTTGTACCCTTCTGAATTACATTGATTCATTCCAAAAGAGAAGAGAGCATTGTTAAGCTTAGAAATGGGCCTCTTTGTGCTGTTTGAGCTACCATATTGCATGTGAGAATGCGAGAGGGCATTCTAAGATAGATGGTGAGGAGTGAGAGGACCTTTCACATCAATGCATCGTTTTGTGTCATAATCATTAATTATCAAGACATATTTGTGCAACGTTTTTATCTACTATTGAATGTGAAGTATATATATGCACTTTATGTATGGAGCCCAGTCTTTCCATTTGACAAAACGATGATTCAATCATCCAGTTTCAATAATATAATCTGCACATTTTGGCTTCATTTCCGTCATGGGCATGATTCATATAATTGAACGTGATTGAGCGTCTCAAGCACACGGTAACAGGGCTAATACAGATCCACCGGTGGCGGATATCTTTCTGAGGTGGTTGAAACTCCACGATGGTCTGGAGCGAGAAGGAAGCCATATCTTACGAAATGTTGGTAGTAGGGGATATCGGGACTCAGGAGTTTCCTATCGCGGTGCGGGAACAGCTTTTTACCTACATTGGCACTGAACAAACCGCGCAGCTAAGATGACCAAGAACTGCGCTGGGTATAGAAGCAAACGGATTGCCGGAGTATATGTACGAGTAGCCTAGATAATTCAGGTTTGAAATCGGTTGAAACACATCAGATTTGGACAGGTTATATGCAGGCGAGGGCTAGAAATGTAACGAGGAAAAGTAGATGATATGCCAGTGAGCGTAGTGGACGTTGGGAGCAAACCTGAGCATGATTACAGCAGAAATAACTTTTGGCATTAACAATAGCTCGTCAAACAAGCCGTTTGCTTAGAATAGAGAAAATTGGGCAGAGACTTGAGCTGCCCAGTTACGCTCCAACCCAAGTAAAAGTTCCAGGAGCCATCCGAGCTATTCCGAAAGACCAAAATAGGCTGTGCGAAGGATGGATAAACCCAGCTTTTGAAACGGAAATTGTGAAAATTACCATCATGTACGTGAGGTCCTAGAACGAAATATAATCTACACCGCCACCTTGATATCCTTTCATAAATGCAATAAGGGCCACCCTCACAGACAGCGAGCTCATGTTGAATTGCATAAACCAAGGCAGGCAGTGGCTTCAAACAAATGTGAACGAGCAGCTGTGTTCTCTTAGCGCCTTCGAAAAGTTCTACGATGGCATTGGGAAGGAACAGCTTTGTAGCTATCCAAGGTGCTGCATCTGTTGATATATGTTGCCTAGAATTCTAGTTGGCTCTTTGAGAATTTGCCGACATCCAAATCCTCCCACATCTTCCTCAAGGCTGCGAACTGATGAATCGTTAAACTACCCTTAAAACGGAAAATTTGGTCAAGTTCCAGCAAGACTGAGGCAAGACATCTATCGTCACAATCCCGATAGTAGCGTTGAGATGGGATGACGTTGAATGTCCAATAGTCTTGCATGCCGTATATTTTCTCTGGTTGCCTCCGCCAGTAAATTTGGAGATACAGGCATCAACACAATATGGTTGACTCCAGGCCTAGAGGAAGGAGAAGGAGTATTCTATCAAGAGGAAAAATTATTGTTTCCTCGGAAGGTATTGAAAATAAAATGTTAGGGGGAAAAAAAAGGGCAGCGCTTTGTTCCACCAATGAGATGAAGTGCAAGTTCGAGCCTCCCAAAAATCTACCGGGAACAGAAAAACTAAAAGCCAAATAGCTTATAGTAATGTAAGATCCTTCAAGATGGTGGTTGCCATCACAAAGATATATACCGGATTGCTCAAAGACAAAAGAAGAATAGGTGTCAGGTGGAGGGGATCATTCTTTGCACATAGATATCGGCATCAATTTGATAGAGTGGTTGGAATGAAAACATCAAATACAGGCCTCAGAGGGTGTCAACTGATATCAAGCTCCTGAAAGAGAGCATTCATCCTCTTCCTATATATGTGATTAAGATACACGACTGTAGTCGCATATCACTCATCATTGGCCATAGGAGGAAGAAAAAAAGAAAGAGAGAAAAATAACTGTGGGACGCTATAAATAACTAGATCTTCTTCTCGCTTGTATGCGATTACGTCATCGCTTGGCTCTAACTAGCCACCAGACAGAGTATTTGTCTTTTCTGTATACATTTTTTCAACCGTGGGGGCCAAAGGTGTTGCAATTGAAAGCGTCAACGATGAGAAGCAGACATCAAAAGGGTTCGAGCGTGCCGCCTTCGTTTTGTACATTCATCCACAATAGTACTCCGTAGATATTTAGATCTACTTCCCAAATATGGGCAGCTTCTAATGAAAGCCTCGCTAAACCGAAAGCAACTATCCGGAAAAACTATAATTCCGGCCTCACCATCCACACAAACCGATATAAAATATAAAAGTCGTTCCCGGCTTCATTTCTCTTCCTTCTCTTCCTTTTTCTTTTCTTTTTTCGTGCGGCGACGCAGCCCTTAACCCGTGTTGCCTAGACATCAAGAAGCCCCATCCTTCTTCTTTCCTTTGAAAGAAGCAGACATGTGTGCGCTTTTTATTTGTGATGTTTGATTGAGTCAAAAATCCTTAGGTGTCGGCTGCGTCACAGAACAATGAAATTGCACGTCGGTTCTTACTTTACTGGTCGTTTGTTATTACTCATCCTCTTTCTCATTGAGGGAATGGCCATTTGGTTTGGGATCGAACAATTCTTCTTCGTTTTATTTTATTTCCCTGATTGTGCTCTTCTTGGTAATCCGGCGCTGGACCTCATTTGAGTGGCAGCGTTGACAGCGGGAAAAGCCCTGACTGAGGCTTGTTCTCTGCACTTATATGGAAGCGCACGTTTACTACTCAAGGCAATCCGTCGGTTTATATAAGTAGCTAGAAACTTAGTGTTTGGGCTTTTGCTGCGGTAACAAATAATGAAAGAAAAAAATAAAAATAAAAATAAAAAAATAAAAAAATACAGTCACGGAGTACTTCGTGTCCCATTACTATCATTCCCTCAGATTCTAGTAAAAAAACTTAGGTTCGATGACAGGACGAAGTAAACAAGCGATTCTTCAAGACATCCATCTTGCTTTAAAAAAGCAACAGACATCGCTCTCAGGTTTTACTCTCCCGGCTCATCCCCAATCTTCTCCAGCTTGCCCATCTCCCTCTTCTCCCCAGCTTCCCCAAATAGCCTCACCCTATCCACTCGGATCTTCTCTCCATCCCCATCTCCGTCTACGAAGTACACAACAAGCGACGTGATGCGCTGGAACTTGACAAACCGTAGCTCAACTGTTGCCGTTTTCGTACTCTCGTCCCAATCCTGTGGTGTCAACTCTATCACTTGCGTCGGGGTCTCCTCATCCGCGTCTTCAAACCCAATGATATGCGTGCGATTGGTATATAGTTTTAGCGTCTTAGGTCGCATTGGCACCTCATCATCATCGTCATCACCTCCGGGAGATGCGAGACAGGTAATCTGTAATGAATGGAGTTTAATAGACGACTGGAAGGGAATGTATAACATCAGCTGCTCGTCCGTGTCGCTCTCTACCCAGTCGGATGTAGATGAGGCTTTATCTTTGCCCTTCCCACTACTCTCAGCAGCAGAAAAACCTGATGGCTTCTCCGGTGCGAATAGTGATTTCCCAGATCCGACCTGGTTGTCGCAGTTGAGAAGATCTATGCCTTTGATTTCAATCTCGCTGGAGAGCTCCGAGTAGCCCTTTGGAACGCTCCCGCCCAACCAGTGTGAGCCGTTGCCGCTAGCCTCATCCGCGGCGTCGTCTGCGCCGTTGGATCCAACACTCGAGGCGAATTCTTGGATTTTGGATGTGAGGAGTTGCGGGTTTGCGCCGCGGATTGAATGGGCGACTGCGCCGTTTTGGAAGATTATGAATGTAGGCATACTAGAAGACAACGTAGTTACAGCGCGTCAGAGCTAGCCGTCAGTCTCTCCCTGATCAGGGTATTTAACAAAAGCTGGCATTGTTGTAGGTAGCCTGAATCCAAGCGCCGACATGAGAGGAACTCGATAGATACACGAAATGACGGAAGAAAGAGAGCATCATTCTTTGTGACCTACGTAGTGACTCCGTAAGCTGCTGCCACATCTTGATTCGCGTCGACATCGATCTTGGCAAACGATATCTTCTTCGGGCGCGTGAACTGGTTCGCCAGTTTCTCGAAAAGCGGCGCAATCATCTTACATGGCCCGCACCAGTCCGCATAGACTGTATAGATTAAGAAAAAATAAAAACAGCGTCAGCAATGTGATACGAGTCGCTTTCCTCTTCTGTGTGACATTGGTATTATCATAATTCGGGCAAGCTGGGATAAATTGCGGCCTGTGGTGGTGGGGGGAAGGGCATGGAGGGGTAGTTGATCGGAGTAGTCGGATTCTTCGCCAGGGGGAACAACTTACAGTCTGCTATAACAATGGAGGACGATGAGAGGAGCTCCGAAAGCTGAGCTTTCAATGATATGTTGATTAACTTGGACATTTCAAGGGATTGGGGGAGGTGAGGTGATGGGTTGGAAAAGGCGGCACGGTTGAGGGTGGTGAACTCTTAGATGATGTTGTGATGAAGTTCAAAGTAGTGTTTGTTGGAACTATTTACTCAGCTTCCACCCACCCGCCAAAGACTTGAGATCCTTGTGCACTCAGGCAACAACCACCGATAGAAGATATATATGACCGGAATATGCTCAAAGAGCCGTTAAACTCCACCATTTGCCGTACTTAAAAGTCATTACATATAAGCCTTAGATACTCTTAAGAAAAGTCCTAAAAAAAAAAAAAAAAAAAAAAAGAATAGCTAAACGCGCAAAAGCAATTATATTCATGGATTTATAATGGGCTATTCGTTTGGATAATTTATCTGTATGGTCCAAAGAAAATAACGCAGGGAAAATCTCATCTCAAATCCTTTCACCCACTCACCCACGTACATATGTACATTACATGTACAGGAGGCGCGTTCTACGACCCCTTTGTAAAGCCAGCTAACTGAAACGTGGTTGATACCGGGCCATGCGAGCTTGGTCTGGTCTCCCCGGGGAAGAGATGCACCAGGGGATACTCCTGATAATCTTCAAGAACCAACAAGGGAAAGGATTTAATTCATATATCAACATAGTAGCCCTTCGATGATCGTCCGGGGAAGTCGAATGGCTTGCGGCGAGTCGCATTATTAGGTACCTCCTCAAAGAACCCCGGGGGGTGGTAGCTCGGTGCATCCTTCTCGAAATCGCAAGTTGAGAAACTTAGTTCCATATACAAATGGATCGTAGCAAACTTCCATAAGTTGCATACACACTGTCAGATGGCGCTGAATGCGTTATATGGGGAGCTCTATACTACAACCCAGCATTTTAACGTCGACACCAGTATATCTTCCTAAACCAGCATGGACATGGTGAAAAACAGACACCACCAGTGACTGTGGCTTGTAAATCCATCCAATCCAAACTTCAGTTCGTCTTTCACGATATCCGGTCATTTTCCATCTCCTCCTCGCCTCCCTCGTCAACAGCAAACATAACTTTAGCCCACAGGCTACACCCACGACACCCGACAACCACCTCTCCCCTCTCCGCTTCCCTCTCTAGCTCCTCTTCCAACACCACGAACCCCCCCTCTTCCCCACAGCGGCAGGAATGATACCATGTCCCACCGTTACTGTTTTCGTCAGAGTTGGTGCTAGAGTCAGGACTAAAAGCGCTATCCGCCATCTGCATATCGTCTAGATCGAAAACCTCCATGCCAGTTCTAAACGGTGTACCCTCATCATTTCCATGTCCATTGCCATGCCTGTTACCATTTATCCCTAAGAGACGTAGGGAGCGGTCATATTGGGCTCGTGCGAGGGGATCTGATAGGACTTTATATGCCATAGTTATTTGGTCTATTGTGTATCTCAACTGCGATGCACGGGGTAGAGGCGGCGAGACTTTGGATGTGCCGGCTGGATTTGAAGTTTCGGTGGTTATGCTAGATGTTGACGTTGTCTCTCTATCAGAGTCATCCTGTGAGTTGGAGTTGGAGCCTGTGCTGGGCCCGTTGGTTTTGAAAGCTATACTCGCGGTGGGGGTTTTGGCGGGGTTGGACGAGGCTGTGTGAGATTTGTCCGGATGGTGTTTGAGTAGTGCGCGATGGTAGGCTAGTTTTACATCTGGCTTGAGAAGGCGGTGAGGGGGCGGATATGGGATGTTGAGGATTGAGTAGTGAGTTGTTGTTGAGGTGCCCAAGGGGGTTGTTGATAGTGTTGTCATCGTAGTAGTAGCGGAAGATGATGGCGGTTAGTGGAGGACAGTGCGATCGTCGATAGGTAGGGCAAATGATGGATGGAGAACGAGATTTGCTTCAGTGAGGCGCATCGTGGCAGGGCTTCTAGCCCCTGGTGGTCTATGTTAGAGTTGTACAGTGGGGAATAATTATACGTACGCTAGGGGCTCGGCGCGTCAATCAAGATTCCTACCCCCTTGCTTTCTTTCATTATTTTTCCACAACCCCCCTGATGCCATGAAAGTATTTGAAAAATGC
>JAFEJD010000240.1:0-17094 GCA_018296065.1 Blastomyces percursus | reverse complement strand
GAAACAATCAAGAAACTCATGATTCTAAAACATGGAAAAACTAAGGAGATTGTGGATCCAGTAGTAGAAGAAAATACATTACATGAACAATAAACTTGCACGGGAATGTAATTACTTTGTGGGCGTTACCAATAGTTATTCATTACTTTTTTCTATTATAAAAGTAGCTACAAAACGTGACTGATTTTATGCCTCAGTCCCGAGTCCTGTTCTGATTTTCAAGACATGGTCACTTTTCATTTTATCTTATTTACATGTAGTCCTAATCGCTGTAGTGCATGCAGGGCTCTTGAGCATACTGCTCGCAATTGCCCTCGCCTTGGCTAGCAACCAATTATCACATTGATCATGTACATACAATATATGAAGCTCAAATAAATCAATTTGTTGATGAGATATGAAGATTAGTAACTGATATGGTGAAGCCAAGCAAGTCAATTTAAAGGGGTTATTAGAGTTTAATATCACGTGGGTAGCTGACCGAGTTCGCGGTGTGACCGAGTTCGTGGTGAAATGCGTTAGTTAACTAAAAAAAATTGTTAAAACATCATCTTCAGTTGCAAAATGAATATCTGTCAGCAGCAAAAACTCTCATCGCGCCTAGAAAATAAATACCGGGCCCTCGACGCCCGTTTAACAATCCCTTTAGTGTCTGAACGTCTGAGAACAACCTGCCGTGAATATAAAAGCAGAAAAGAAAATACAATATCCCGGCCACTCCAACCCAAATAGAAATCCCACCCAATGTAACCCGACAAGAAGACAAAATAACGTAGCTATAGACTTAGAGTGATACTAGTTTACTTTTTATCCCCAGGGACCATGAAACCAAAGAGGAAATAACTCGTCAGTGCTGGTTTTGAAGGGACGGGTCAACCATGCTCTGTGGCATATTTTGTTGCATATTCTGTTGTTGCCGCTCAGGATGCATCCCGTCCTGTTTTGCGTCCTGCGCTAGGCTTTGGATCAACGTCTGTTCCATGCTTTGTTCCTGCGCATGTTGCACGTCCAGGTGTTGCTGCTGTTGCTGTGGCTGTGGCTGTGGTTGATTTTCCTGGTGCATCAGCCCAGGAGAGCCAGCCGTGCTACTATGAGCAGACCCAGGGGACATATTTGATCCCGCGTGAGCGCCAGCGAGTGCCATCATCCCCTCAATGCCCTCCACATGCGCTTTATCTTCATCACCCGTTCTACGCTGTCGCTCTCGCGCTTCGTGCTTGGCAGCCTGTGCTGGAGCGCGCGTTTTCAGCTCACCAGTGACAAATTTGAGATAGTAAGGTACCTCGATGCCGCTTTTGAGGAAAAACAGCTTGAGGTTCCGTGCTTTGTCTTTAAGTTGTACTTGGTTGCGATCCTTGAGGGTTTCGTTAATCGTGCCACCAGGTCCGAACATCGCTAATATCTGGCTCCAGTGAGGCCCCTTGACTCTGTCCAGGCCGGCCATTAATGCATTTTCCTCCTCCGTTGTCCAGGGGCGACGTTGGCTTGGAAGTCCAGCACGGCGGTTCGTGGATGAGGACTTTGCTGTCGTCGCCATCCTGGCCCGTTCGTAGAGGATTTGTGTCGGCTGTGACTGAGAATAATGGGGAACTCCTGGCATGTAACCATAATTGGCGGCAGCTGCATGTGCCCTTGCCGTGACTGACGCATGTGCGGCGGCGGGGTTATATTGTTGAAAATGGAGCGGGGTTTGGTGGAATGTGATCTGAGCCGGTTGCGCTGGTGGTACCGGCGCTGGATGTGTCGGGTAAGCAGGGAATGTCGTTGTCATCGCGGCTTGATGATACATGTGCTGAGAAGCTGACCGATGGGGGCTTTGGGGAAGCCCATGTGGAGGAGGGGCTGGCGCCTGTTGTGGAGGTTGGACGAACTGTATTTGTTTGGGTTGTTGCTGTTGAGAGCTGGGTACTTGCTGTTGGTGCTGTTGAAATTGCTGTTGCGGTACCTGGGGTGCAAGATAGTGTGGCTGTTGTTGAACTCGGGGTACTTGCTGTTGCTGTTGTGGTGGTGGCGGCGGCGGTGGTGGTGGTTGAGATACAGCTTGGGCTGCTACAGTTGGTTGAGCTTGTCGGCCTTGCTGGGCGGCCTTAGCAGCATTTCGCGCCCCTCTGCCCTGACCTTGAAGGGCGATTTGAGCAGCGCGGGCGGCTCTTGCGACGAGGTCGCTATGAGCTGCAATACGGGAAACCTGGGCGACCTCAGGTGGGTTAGCGACGACAGAAAATTGCCCTTCAAGGGGGACGCTGCGAGATTCTTGCGCCTCTCCATTCGTTGATGGCCGGCCTTTGCTCGGTTTTTTTGTCTGTAGAACAATTACTAGATGTCAGTTAAACGTTCCCATACATAGAATGAGGGATGAAAGTTATATGATGCCATACCTGCTGATGGCTAATAGCCTCAAAATTCTTGCTCACGTACGAGCTCAGATCCCTTAAGAAATCCTCCCAGCGATACTTTTCCGGTAGTGCTGCAGCAGCCTCTGGATTGTTCACTTCGTTGAGGAGAATATCGCGTCGTGAATAAGCACGTTTTACGAAGTCTGTCTCACTCGGTGCGAGTTGTTTTGTACCTGGCCTTCGGGAAAGCAATCGTTCTTCGAGATCATCGGGGAACAATTCGTACAAAATTTCGGTTCGTGAGCGTTTCCCGGAGTTCATCGCTGCGATGTACGCCTGAGTTTTGAGCTCCAGGAACAGTGCACCTTGTACTTTCAGCAATCGATTTCCCTCGGGCACAAATATTTCCAGGAAGTGTTGGTCGAGTTCAGAAAAGCCAATCTCCTGGCTACCGAAAATGCTTGAGACGAACGATGCCATATTGGCCTTCCTGATGATATCCACCTGGCTTGGTTCGGTGAGATCAAGCTCGCGTGGCGACAGAAAAGATCCTTTTGACGTATATACGTTTTTTGTATGGTCGAATAGGGATCTCATAGTTGAGTAGGCTTGTCCGCTCTCGGAGGTGGGTTCGGACACAATTGACGTCAGGTCTTGGTAAGACGATTGGGCAAGCAAAGTAAGAATTTGCGTGGACTAGAAATTCAATTAACACGTAGAACTTCAGAACTTGCGAACCTTTATTAGCAGCGACATACCAAGTTGTCTAATATCGGCAAGCTCTGGGTCATCAGCTGCGAGTTGGCCTTGATGAACACTAAAGGCTGCGACTCTCCACCGGAGTTCTTAAGCTGCTGACTGAGGTTGTACTGTTCCTCCACTCGCTCTGAATAACTCATGATATTCGAAATGACCTCAGCAACGTCTGGTCCCAGTTGATCCTGCGCAAATGCAGAAGCACCGGCTCCTTGAATTGTAGTGGAAGGACCGTTTGTTTGCTTTTCCTCAAGGACGTTAGGGCTACCGTTGGGTTTAACTTTAGCGGCAGACGAAGTGGGAAGTGCCGGGGACTGCTCTACAGTATTTTTGACTTCCTGACTCAAATTTTCTTTTGGCAGCGGCTGCTCCATCATGTTGGATGGTTCCAGAACCACCTCGCCGACAGAGCCAGTCCGCCGTTTCTTTGCGACATGGGCAGAGGCGTTGTTGGATTCATCGCTCTCTTCCAGTCCGTGTGTTACTTTTGAGGATCCTATGAGAGCGAAGAAGAATGGTTAGAACACAGCCATTCATTCACAGTACTCTATAATAAGCAACCAACAACAAGCTATAGCTTCATGAGCCCGGAGCTGGCGACCCTACATAGCAAGATAAGATGCAGAGCAGAGAGATAACGAGGGAAAATAAAAGAAAGGGCCGCGAGTCCAGAGAACACTAGAAATCGAATTGGAAACCCACCATTGTTGTCTACAGTAGTAGAGGTAGAGGACTGTTGCTGAGCATCCTCTGGGATAGCGTCGGTTGGGTTGCCTGAAGCTTGAGGGTTGACCATGATAGCGTGTATGCAAGATCGTCCAGGAGGACTTCCAGGAGAAGAAATGAGGGTTTAGGGGTAGGGCGCAAAAGTAGGGCTTGGGGGCTCTTGTGACAGCAAATTTCCGGACCACCAGCGGGCAACGGAAACGGCTTCAGGGGAGCATCACAGCACGACTTAACCTCCAACACTGCATGCTGCTAGGACTGTCAACTTCTTTATTATGTTTGAAACAGCATGAATTATTGGAATTCTCGCAATTGAAGCTGAGAGTTTTCCATTGTCTAGCAATCGCATGGAGAATTGACTGCTTATATCAGCAAAGCTAGTTCATAATAGGAATAGCCTTTTTCTACCCGCCACTTAGGGCTTTCTGGCACGTTGCCCTATTGCGTCTAAATGCGGAAGTTGTTCACCCAGCCTTCACAGTGACAAGCGAAGGCTGGCTGTTACCACCTCACCAACAATAACACAGTAACGTTAGAAAGCGTGCCTTGAGATTCAATTATGACAATTCGAATACGCCTAGACAACCTCCACCTTGAAACATAATAGAATATCCTCGTACTACGATCCGCACTCTACCCCGCATGTTGAAGGATTGGCTGGTCGAGAGACAAGGCCGAATCAATGTGATGCACTTACCAATGTCAGATCTTATTGATCTTATTATAGTACCACTTCACCTGTCTCTTGGTCTTCACCTACATGCTGATGTATTAGGTAGCCTTCAGCTGTCAACCTTGGAACCTCTTTGACTTCTACCGGAAACTTTGGAAGCTATTTCAAAAGCTAATTCTCAAATGGCATCTCCCTGCTGCACGGTAAATAACCAACACGGTTGAGAAAAAGAAAGCAAGTTGTAGGCTTGTATAGACAAATTATGATGCCATCAGGACTTGGCGAAATGCAGCCCGTCGACGTTGGTTGCACGGCAAGGTTGATAGACCCAGTCGTTTTGCTACCCCTCATGCTCAGCTTGCAAACCAGGTGGTGTGATGATCCCCCGGAGTTTATTTGGTATGTACAATTTTTGCTCCCGCTACGCCGGTCCCTTTTGGATCGCTCAGCCTCGTCATGCTTTCATGTTACGGGTAGGTAAGGTTATATATATGACATCGTCGAAACTGTAATGGACTATATAATAAAACCGCCTGTCGTTCTGGTCCAGACCTTCCGCACTGTGTTATTTTTAAGCAGCGGAACATATACGCCAAACAATAATTAGGATCTTGACCTATGTGGAATCTTTGACCCCGTCAAGAAACGAGGCTGCCGACTTATTTAATATTCTAGAATATAACCTGATGTGAAGTGGTGGAGACGACTTACTTTGCAATCAATCATCATGCGGCTGTTTTCGCCTTCTGTCACACTCTCCATCTATCTTATTCCCCTTTCCCTAGCTCAAGATACCATCCAGGAGAAAATCTGGAGTTCAGTGGTATACACATTTTATGGCGACCACACTCCTCATGCACTACCTTATTCCATAACATTAACTCCATGGGGTGCCCAGCAATTGGTAGGCGTGGGCTCGGCCTTCCGAAATCGTTATCTGGGCGAGGCCGGGACGAGGATAGGAGGCTTATCCCCCCATACGCTGATGCCGGATGAGGTTGATATCCTCGCAAGGACGGACCAGCCCGCAGTTGCCTCAGCTCAGGCATTCATGCAAGGATTCTATCCGCCGGTGCCAAACTTGTCTGGTAACACCACAGGTCGGGACCTAGCAGATATGGTGAATGGGACCGTTGTGGACTTCCCACTCAGTGGATATCAGTATCCGGGAATCCAGACATTGAGCTTTAGGGACCCGAGCAGTGTTTACATTGCTGGCCAGGTCAACTGCGAGGCTTATGGTGCTGGGCTTTCGCAATGGCTAGCCAGCGACGAGGCCCGCTCGATAAATGCACAAAGTGCGGCGTTCTATTCTGATATCTATTCCCGTGCTCTGCAGGGCGTGTTTGCAAGGGAGGGCGTCAATTTTATCAATGCATTTCCGATTTATGAATATCTCAACTATCAGCATATTCACAACTCGACTGCCAAAAGCGTAATTTCGCCACAGGACGTCAACCACGCACGCTATCTTGCAGATAAATGGGTATCGGCAGCAAATGGGAACACTGAGGCACGCGGAAGAGGTAGTATTGACAATCGCAAGATCCTTGCTGTGGCCGGGAGAACGCTAGCGAAGTTCGTCGTTAGTGCCTTTGAGACGAATTACCGCACAGACGGTGCTCAGAGCAAGCTGTCGTTACTCTTCGGCAGTTTTGAACCCATGGTGGCCTTCGCGTCCATCTCCAACTTGGCATCTGACCGCCAGAGAAACTTTTACGCCCTTCCCAACCAGGGGGCTTCGATCGTTTTTGAGCTTTTCAGCATGGAATCCAATTCCTCTTCCAATGAATACCCTCTTTCAACTGATCTGATGGTCCGCTTCTTTCTCCGCAACGGAACCAATGCAACCGACGCCTCCACACCGTTGGTCTTGTACCCCCTCTTCGGCCGTGGTCCTGGGCAACCCGGCATGCCATATCGAGAATTCAAAGATGAAATAGTGGATATTATGATGCCTGTCTCGGAATGGTGCCGTACCTGTGGCGGCGGTATTAGCACATTCTGTCCGGCCTACGCTCCAGATTTCAGAAAGTATGGCCGCCTTAGCAAACAGTCTTTGAGACCGGTAGTTGCGGGAGTGATTGGTGCTGTGGTCGGTTTAATCGTGGCGGGGCTCATTGTCGCCGTTGCCTGCTGGGCTTTTGGGCTTCGTATACGTCGGAACATCACGCGTCGCAAGTCTGACCTTGGCGGGTTCAAAGGCGGGCATAAACTCGCGAGCGACCCTGATTTGGCGTGTGGAATTGTCAAGAAAACGGGACGTCCGACTGTTGGTATTACTGCGAAGGAGGGCGGTGATGGGGCTAGCTCAAGCCCGACCGGCCCCCGTGGCAATGAGAGAGTTGGTAGCTGGGAAATGTGGAGCAAAATGACAGCTACTACGGGTCCTGATATTGACTCTGGTAATAACTATGCGAGTCCAAATAATGGAGGTACACGAGCGCGGCGGAGTTGGGAGGATGATGATCCCATAGTCAGTCCCATCGCCGAACCTGTCAAAGTTCATGAACATGTTTGAGAGGTAGAAGTAGCAGCTCCAGGATTTCAGTGCGCCGGTAATTTAGGGGAAATGTTGTGTATTTTGCTTTTGTTCGTTCCTTTCTCCTCCCTCTCCCCTTTTCCAAGAGGAGGCATCGTTCATTAACCCAGAAAACATGCGCCCCTAAAAATTACAGTACCATTCCCTCATAATGTTGATTTTAGCACACTTTGATACCCATCCCAGTCACTCGTTCCCATTTGGCGCTGGGCTATGATCTTTCAAACAATATTGAGCATAGGACTGCCATGATTAGGCGTCATAATACCGCTTTTTGTTATTGTCTCTGGCATGGCATATCCCTTCCAACATTGGATCTGGCTAGATATACCTTCTTCCTGCTGCCAGATTGCCAACATAATAATGCAAGTATTCAGCATACATGTCAGACAGCAAACAAATATCAAGACTATTACCACCTAATATCACAAGAGGAAGAGACAATTCCAAATTTATTCAGAATGATGAATGAATGCACAAGAATATTTATTTTCTTCCATTTTAACTATGAATACAAAATTTGTCTGACAAGCTCTGGCTGCAGAACTGCCATTTCTATCTCTGTGATGAGAAGTGAATCAACAACACTGGGCAGTATAGTCAAGAGTGTTTACACTATACTATTATTCTCTTGTCTTTCTCTTTTTTGTATTCAATATAACAACACAATAGATGCATATATATGAATCATACTGATAATCATTATTATTGCATCTTTTGCTCATTTGTTCATGCATTCATTCATCATGGTTTCAACACTATTACTCATGATGGCGTTCAGACCAGGTGTGTCCTGCCTGCCCCATGATGATTACACATCATATACACTGTTGCTACTGCTGCAGTTTGCTCCTCCTTCTTGCCTCTCACCCATCTCTTTTGTTTTCTTTCTCTCTTCTTCTCATCTCTTTGCTCGCCATCACAACAACAATACTCCTACTCTCACATCCCGCGTTTCTGCCCTAGAGAATCGCATTTTCCCGTCCGCTCACCCTCTGCTTCGTCTTCTTTTTCCATCTTACTCCTTACTTTTCACTGAATCTTACCTCGAGACCTGTGACTTCGTATCTTTTCCTTGCTCCCTATTTCACGCGTGTTTTCGCTTGATTCGTACATCCAAACCTCTCGCCCAACCCAAAAAGGGTGACAACAGCTCAATTTTGGCTCTAAAAGAGACCGGTTCGAGGGGCTTAAATCAATCGAGGTTTTTTTTTCTCTACCTTGTCCTCTCGTACTCAATTCGAATTTTTGTGTATTCTTTTCTTTAATATCCTTCTATTTTCATTACCTGTCTCCCTGTTGCCGCCCCTGCATTCCTTATCTCGTCTACTAGTCTCGGAAGAGCCGCTGGCGGGCTTATACTCGCAATAACTGCAAAATTTGTTCTTCATTACCCGAACCTGCTTGTCGTATAAGGAGAAGACTAAGGTAAATGAGACTGCCTTTTTGTGTTTCTGGACAGCGGTAAAGGACTGTTCGACTTGGTATGTGTTTGGGTTCTGCTTACCTTCAAATCGATACGATGTTTATTTTCTGCGCGTCTGGCGTTGGATAAACGATCAATATCTCTGGTTTAGACCTTGTCTCACAGTTGGAATTGACCTTGGATAAAGTCGATATGAATGAGATAATCATTTGTCAAGTCATATCCATCTCGCGTTTATTCCATTATCGAGACATGGATGCCATCTATTCTGAACTTATTCGCTTTCACATACCACCACCGATTTGGTATCCCAAAGTTTTCCGTTATCATTCCTTGCTGAATTCTAGTGTTTGCTAGCTAATTTGTAGTCAGGAATTTCAGGCGTTTTGACCAATTTCTGATTTAAGGCTTATATGATTTGTCCACCTTGCGGCGAATACGTTAAGGGAACGAAATTTATCCTTGGCCAAGGTAAAATGAAACCTCCCATTTATTTTTCTTCGTGTTGCAGTTACTGATAAAATTGAGAATTCTAGTCTATTCGAGGAGGCAGCAAAGGAGATATTAAACGCAAGTGCAACTCTTGCAGCGAAAATGTCCGCCATGGGGGAAGGGGATTCATCCCGAAAAGGGGTTTCGGAGAACGGGCAAGAAAATGCTCAGGCAACGTGCCTTCGTCCATCGTTTAATGAAACCAAATCCAGGAGATATGAGATTCGTACATTGTTAGATATTGGACGTCGGCTTGGTGCAAGGAGCGATTCTTCCGCGTACAGTACCAAGACAATCGACGGTGCGTAATCCGACCTTTTACATCTCAAACACTACTTGTTCCACGTGAAACTAAATATAATAGTCGCCACTTTGAGACACCGCAGAGAAGACTCTGGGAGTCGGGTGCTCACAGAAAAGCCGGTTAACCGCCATCGAATCTCCTCAAGCTTCTCTATGAGCAACGAGGACGGATTGTTGCTCACACAATCCAACAATGTTCAGTATCCTCGTCGTCAACCATTAAATGCGCCCCAAGGCACCCTCGCCCAAAGTGATGCAGGTTTCGCCCGCTTTCTGAAAGATCACGCATCACCCAAACATCACAGGGTTACTGCAGGGGGTCGAATAGTTCCCATGAACCTCGCATCATCTCCCGCCCCTAAGTTCAAGCTACCAGTCAAAAGTTCCGAACAGGTCGAACTTAGGAAACCCAATACCAACTACCTGCAAAATCGGCCACTGAAGACATGTGCTGACTTCAATCAGGAGAGAGAGGATATACAGCACCCAGGCCTGTGCTGTGAATCAGAACCTAACAAGCCTTTTGGCTTCAATTTCTTGGTTCCACGGGCGATATCCGTATCGGATTCGGGGGATACTAAGCACCTCCACCACGCGGCTCCGAACTCCTCTACAAGGATAGCCTCAGGTCAACAAATCCAGCAAGTGAATAAACCCCTCAACTCTCATCCCATGAGAGAAGCAAGTGTCCGGCAATTAACATCTGAAAGCACGTCCGTTTCCTCTGCTTACTCTGTCCCTAATGGAGGAACTGATCAAGCTGGCTGGGTTCCTAACAATCCCCAACCGTATCATGCTTCCTCTTCATCGGGCCAAGTGTTCCCAATGGCATATACAACACAACACGGTGCCGTTTTCGGTATGTATCCTGTCGACCAATCAGGATTAATAATACCCGCTCCTCCGCAGCTATTCCCGGTCTCAACCATCCCGATCAATCAAGCGATGATTCAGGACAGGCAAGTTTCAAACCTGGCAATGTCATCAACAGGTCTCTTGGAAGAGCCGTTAAACCAGAAATCCCTCGAAAAGGCGACCCAAGAGTACGATAAACTTACGGATCAGCTTGCAAATTTGGACAGGTACCTTGCAATACACTCTTGGGATATTGACCCAGCTGCGAAGAAAATCCTTATTGACCAACGGGTAGAACTTGTCGTGAAACTTGACGCCGCAAGGTCAACAAAAGAACAGACTGAGGCAGCAATCCAATTCTTGACCTCCCGGCTCATGGGTGACGATCAGTCTTTGGGTCATCAGCAATTCTCAAATGAGATTTGTGGCCTATCTCCTTGGGCGTCTAACATTGGACAGTACACTAATAATGTATTTCTGGGGGGCATGAACCCAGCTGGGTGCTTGGTTCCAGGGATAGAGCTACCGATGGCTGATTCATTCAACAATGCTTTTTCAGAACAAACAAGGCTGCCCTTCACGCCTCCCGGTCCTGTGACCGGATTTGAAGGCTATCAGATTTCAAATGGGGACAATCATGGCAACAGTACAACATATGATTGGGCTGGAAACAATGATTTGATGGCTGGCAACAATTATACCATCTCGCCAGATGAGCAGCTAAGTAGAATTCAACCGAGTGAGACGAGAAACATGTTCGAGAGCACCAACGAAACCATTACGGAATGCGCTCCATCTGAGATTGCCCGAGTTTATCACGATATCGAAATAGCGGCCAGTCGAGGAGAACCGCTAGGGCCACTCATTGAGGAGCTGGCAATAGTAGCAAGAAAGCTCAATATTTCTGGCGTTACAAAGAACCAAGATCTGGCGATGCAACGTGAAAAGGAGCCTCAGTGTACCGTTTCTGCAGGGAATCAGCTCGCACTAGTTCCATTCAACGGAGAAACCACAATTGCAAGTTCTAGTGACAAGTCGGACCGTACCCGCTCTGCGACGACTGATTCGCTAGGTACCTCTCAAAACAGCATGTAAGCTCTGCAACTAATGGAGAAGCAATCATAAAATGCTAACTTTAAAAGTAGGAATCAAAACACGACTATCCGAACACCTGGGATGATCTGCAACACCTCATCACAAAAAATTGAGGGAAAAGACAGGAATGGCGTTAAACACAAAGGTGATGATAAGTGAGTATATGTAATGCCGTTCTGCTAGCAAGAGACAGTAGCTTGTACTGACTGTTCCCAGAAACATTCATTCCGGGGGAATTCAAAACATAACAAAGAAAACAGGGTCAAATGAGGAGAAACGACAAACGTACGATGGGGCTAGCGGGGTGGGCAATCCTGACGTCCTTTGTGACGATAACAGTGGTAAACACCATACCAAGCAGAAAATGAGAGCGCAGGATTCCCCCACACCCGTTGGCAAAGCTGCTGGTGCAGTCGTTGTAGGCAAACTGGCTAGCCAGACCGCCGCACGTAGCAATGAAATTCCATTCAGCCCTTGGAAGCAAGTGGGACAGGACACTGGTTTGCCACCCAAAGCAAATACTTCGACAGCATCTCATAAGGTGAATGCGTACGGCTTCGTACCCCGTTTTGATGGTGCAGGTGATGCAGATGACCGCAATCCCAAGGCAGCAAGTGCCGTTTTGAATTCTGCAGTCGGCGGCGCTGGCACTGCCAAAACCACGGGCGACAAATGGTACCGTAAGACACCCCGCAAAGACCCCAACCCACTGGACGTGCGAGCATTTTTCCAGCATTTGCGTGAACAGGAGAGAGAATTGATGGATAAGCATCGGAAGGATAGCCGTCCTTTTGGATAGAAACTTCAAAAAGCTCTTGCAAAACACTGTCACTAGGAGAAAGGGGGTTCTTTGATAGGAGATTGGCCGGAATTTGCAGGGATTGGCGCATTAGCGACCGCTTATATGGGGCGCGGGGAGAGTGGGGGAGAACAAAGACAAGGACTTGCGCTTGCAATTGATTGACGTATGATGTTCTGTTTGAGAGATTCGTCTGATTAATGCGTTAGTGATTGCTGACAGGCGGTTAATAAGACTGCATGATTAATGGCTGATATTTGATAACTTGGTTGCTTTGTTGCTCAGGGTAGTTTAAAAAAAAAAAAAAAAAAAAAAAAAAAAAAAAGAGGAAAAGGCGAAAAAAAAAAGTAACGATGGGGAAGTTGGGCAAATAATTGAGGACCAAGCGATGACGTTTTTTATAGCAACAGACATTTTGAGTCCCAGGATTAACACAACAATCCATGACAATACAGTTTTGTTCCTGATATTGCGGGTGGCTCAATAACAATTTGCCTGAGAATGTGGAAAACAGTGGGGAGCAGTAAATCTTCCTCTGCAATTTTCGGTAGCAACGGCGTCCACCTACGCGTCCAGCACAAGGGCGGGCCCGACACCAGTGACAAGCGCGGTACCCGGGCGGGCATGCCGATTCTCCGCTAGGCCGTTGTCACTCCCAAGTCACCCCAAATATTTCCGCTTACCCAATCACGCCCAGTTGAGCCTCCCTCCAACGTCTTCAGAGTCCTCAACTCATCCAACGCCAACAACCACCATCACGACCACGGCCAACAACCTCCTGAAGGTTCTCACGGAGACCTGTCAACTAACAAACGTCTTCCTCTGCGTGTGTGTCTTTATCCACGCTCGTGTTGCCTGTGAAATCTTCTTGTCTGGCTGCCCAGCCCTCATTGGATCCAGCGCTGCTATGAACCTTTTGGTCAGACACACCATCTATACCTAACCTACCCTACCCTTGCTAAACCCGTTTTGAAAAGTAAAAAGCAAATAAAAAAAAGGAAGGCCACCTTTGTGAAAAGAATCACCTCGTGAGACTAGTATACAGCACATACGCAAGCTCGCTTATATTCCGCCTCAGCTCTTTTTTTTTTTTTTGGGTCCCCTCCAAGACCGGTTCCCCCCCCACCGTTCGCTGAATCCAGACTTCGTGTCTATTTCTTGAGACTTCCGGTTTACTTTTTGCCCGCCCCGTCCGCCGCTCTGCTTCGAATACCAGCTACTTTCAATTCAAGGAAAGCTCCCGGCCGTGTCTCACTCCTCCTCCACGCCTCCCCCCCAATCCTCTGCCCGCCCGACCTTCACAATCTTGTCCACTAGACTCGCCATTCTTGGGATTTAGCCAAACGAACCCAACTTCAGACTATCGTTGCTTTCAATTGTTTTTTAAATTCAAGATAACAAGAGGAGGACTTGAACTCCTTACGGTTTTGCTACGAGAAACGCCTTCTGTTTTGCTTTACTTCCATTATTTATATATCTCCATATAGAAAAAAGGAGAGAGATAGGAGATGACACAGCTTTTCACCTCCTCCGGCTCGACCGGCGGCGTGAGACATGAGAAACGCAGCAATTTCCCCGGAATATTAGCCACCAAGAAACACTCCTCCAACGACTCCTCGCATTTCCCTACAAAGCTAAAGAATTTCTTCCGCATCAATAGTTCCTCCGCCAATAGCAACACCAGCACCAGCGGCAGCAATAACAACAGCTCACATGGCGGTGCCGCCCAGAATGACGGCTCTTCCGGTCCGGGCAAGTCGGAGACTAAGACCACTTTCCGGCAATCGCGTTTTCTCCCCACTATCACTAGAAATCGATCGACGACGGTTGCCAGTGAAGGAAACCCGTTAGACGAAGGGATGTCGCCGACCGCCCATGCGAACCCGTATTTTGCTCACCAAGGATATCCGGCCTTGAGACATCGGAATGACGGTAGTGTGTCCTCTGTCAATGCTGATACCCCGGAGTTGCAGGTGGACGGCGTCGCTGCTGGCGAGCAGGCCACGACGGCCGGCAAGGAGGAGCTAGCGAGAAAGTTGAGAAGGGTAGCTTCCGCACCAAACGCGCAGGGATTGTTTTCTGGTAATAAATCGGATGATAGGCCGAGGACGGCGGAGCTGGGGAAAGAACCGCTTGTGGAACATGGTGCTGCTACTGGTGGAGTTGGTGCTGGTGACGGTGCTAGGTTGAGTCTAGTTGATGCGACGTCCAAAAATAATTCGCTTGCAATACCTGGTGCTGACGAGTTGTCGACCCTCCCCCCGCAAAACCTGAATCGGAATCCCATTGCGTTTCGGAGGACATATAGCTCGAATTCCATCAAGGTGCGGAATGTCGAGGTGGGGCCCGGGAGTTTTGATAAAATCAAGTTGATTGGGAAGGGTGATGTGGGGAAGGTATACTTGGTGAGGGAGAAGAAGTCGAGTCGACTATATGCGATGAAGGGTGAGTGATTTGACAACATGTTTCAACACCAGGCTTTGTTTCGACACGTTTCGTGAGGAGGCCCATGTGCTAACTGAGGGTTGTTTTTAACTTTCTCATAGTCCTGAGCAAGAAAGAGATGATCAAGCGGAATAAGATCAAGAGGGCCCTAGCCGAGCAGGAGATTCTCGCTACGAGCAACCATCCTTTTATCGTCACGTTGTATCATTCCTTCCAATCCGAGGATCACCTCTATCTCTGCATGGAGTATTGCAGTGGCGGCGAATTTTTCAGAGGTAAATTGTTAGCATCACGCATGTGAAGGATGGCAATGGCTAAAACCGAACACAGCTCTTCAAACGCGCCCTGGCAAATGTATCCCAGAAGATGACGCCCGCTTCTATGCTGCAGAAGTTACTGCTGCCTTGGAATACCTCCATCTCATGGGATTCATTTACCGTGATTTAAAACCCGAGAGTAAGACTGCCCGCCTTCCCTGCAATACTCAAATATCTTGTGCTGACCTGGTGTGTATTTTAGATATCCTATTACACCAATCAGGACACATAATGCTCTCAGACTTCGACCTCTCAAAACAATCCGGACCTGGTGGAGCGCCAACTATGATCATAGGCCGCAATGGTGCTTCTCCCACGTCTTTACCAACTATAGACACCAAGTCATGTATCGCCGATTTCCGAACAAATTCTTTTGTAGGAACAGAGGAATATATAGCTCCAGAAGTTATCAAGGGCGATGGACATACGAGCGCCGTCGATTGGTGGACTCTGGGCATCTTGATATACGAGATGCTTTTCGGAACCACACCGTTCAAAGGCAAGAGTCGGAATAGCACTTTTGCCAACATCCTAAGGGATGAAGTACCGTTCCCGGAGAGTTCTGGTTCGCCGCAAATATCGAAGTAAGTTGGATCACTTGATGAACTCCAATTTTTTTTTTTAAAAAAAAATTGACTTCTAACCACCTATATTTTCAAAAGTATTTGCAAATCCCTCATCCGCAAACTTCTCATCAAAGACGAAACCCGCCGACTAGGAGCGCGCGCAGGCGCTTCAGATGTGAAAACTCACCCTTTCTTCCGCACCACGCAGTGGGCACTCATCCGCCATATGAAACCTCCCATGATCCCCCACCAAGGCCGTGCCACCGATACAATCAACTTCCGGAACGTCAAGGAAAGCGGTAGTGTCGACATCGGCGGCCCGTCAAAAACTAAAGGGGTGCCAATGGACTCTGGTCTTACAACACCATCTGGCGAAGCTGTTGCAGATCCGTTCGAGGACTTTAATAGCGTCACGCTTCACCATGACGGGGAGGATCATGGGCATCATATGATTGATGATCGTGTTCCATCGTCGTCGAATGGGCGGTGAAACTGAGCCCGAGAAAATGTGTCTGTTAAATTCAGTTGTTTAATGATAACATTCACCGTTGGACTTTGGTTCAGGCTCGAATGCCACAAGCTAATGTGGACATACCTGTGCATTTTGTTCGAACACTTCTTAAACTCCCGGAAAAGACGATATACATCGACGCCGACGAAATGAAGAAGAACAAATGTCGATCACACGAGTTCCATTACTTTTATGAACAAAACTACATGCGCTTTTTTGATGAGTTGTTCGCTTTCTTTTTGGAAGCCGAAGAAATTCATATTGGGGTGTTTGGAATGCATACGCTTGCTTTGGTCTTGCCGGTGTTTCGTTTTTTGCCTATTCGTTTTCGCTTTTCGTGACCCATATTTACTTCCTATCGTCTATCTGGTTTGTTCGGTTTTACTGTTTTTTTCCTCTTGTTTTTTGCCGTATGCATAAATAAGGATTTAGCTTCCTTATCTAACCGTTTGTGTTTTTTTGGGCTTCTGCTCATGTTTTAGTCGTACATCACTTTTTCCAACATTTCTCTTTTTTTTGTTGGGATGCATCCGTTTTCAAGAGAAGGAAAACCGCACCGTATCTCACGTTTACCCTTTTCATTCTCTCAACCTTTTATCTGGCCTCGTATCCCTTCTGTTCTCTGCCTTTTTGTTGGGAAACAAAGGGAAAGGTTCAAACGCGATTTAGTTGAGAAGGACAACATGTAAACTGACTGCTCCTCCTTATTAAGGGATTGCAACTCTCCCTCTCCCCTCCTCTTTTTCTATCTATATCTCCTACTTCCAATACCTACTATCCATCTCGAATCCATCCGTCCAACTCCGGGAACTCTTTAACTGAGGGAACACGAATACCACCGTCCCACTCCGAGGAGGCTCTTTATTCACCAGGAGAGCAATACTTTCCTTCCCTCCATGGTATGCTTCACTACTTCTGAGGGCCTTCCTTCCCCCGAATGACTATATTCCCAGCTTTTATCTTTCGGTCTATCGGTTGTCATTATTCTTTCCGGACCCTCCTCACCCTCCTTGATCCAATGAAGGCTATGAGAGAGAGAAGGTCGCGACTATGCTGCCTCTTCCGTCGTCAAAATATTTCTTTCTTATGAATGCCGGAGTTATAACTACACTCCGTGAATTTCTTCTTCTTGTCCACTGACCTTTTTGTTCTCGTTGGGCAGTCTAGCCTGTGATATACTCAGAGATATATGCGGATCGATTGCTCCGTTTCCTGCGCAAGCGGAAATGACAACAACCAAAAAAAAAAAAAA
>JAFEJD010000024.1:0-21335 GCA_018296065.1 Blastomyces percursus | reverse complement strand
TGGGGGGTTGAAAACGCGAGAATTGGCACAACGGTGATATTTTGCCTGGCGGTGCTTACCACCCACTAAGGAGTAGTGGGTGGGGGCCGCGAGTAGCTTGCTCAAGCCGCCTACGGCTGCTTCAAGTTGTTCTGACAATATAGAGAATTAATAATAATAATAATAATAATAATAATAATAATAATAATAATAATAATAATAATAATAATAATGAAGAATAATAATAATAATAATAATAATGAAAGGCGCGAAGAGGTCGAATGACGTAATCAGTTCTTCCAGTGAATCACGTGTGAAGTTCATTCAAGTCGTGCTTTGCTATCAACTCGTGATGATATCATTCACACTACAAAGTTATGTGAATATATCCCCCAAGTCGAGTCCTCGGACTCCATCCGCCAACCATGAAGTCCCTACTAAAATATCTTGTCCTCTTAATTTCAATTGCCCTCAACGTATCCGCCCTTCGTGGCATTCCTGAGAACCTCAATTTCCGCCTAGTCAGCCGCCGCCGTCTCCTCCCGCGAAACTTCCAAATCCCCACAACTCTCGAAGCAAACCCGAACACTTTCTCTTTACTCCTCTCGCCACAAGACCAAGTGGCAATGGGAAACAGTAACAGTCGCCAGCAAGGCAAAGGCAACGATCCCAGTGGAAAATCCCACCGAGACCTCTTCGTCTCCGACATCCTTGCAAAGACTCGAGAGGTCAATGTCTTCTCGTCTCTCACGCGGGATATCGAACCTGTCTCCGCCCGCTTCAACAATGAGACGGAGAAGAGTACCGTGCTAGCTCCGCTGAATTCCGCAATTCAGAGATTGCCCCGCAAACCCTGGGAGGATCCGGCGGACTATAAGAACTTTGGAGAGAAAGCAGCTTATGCGGGAAAAGAAGGGGAAGGGAGAGCGGCAAGGAATCTGAGACATTTTGTTGAAGCTCATATTGTACCGGTGAGCCCATGGCCGTCTCAGGAAACGGTTAAAACTGTCGGTGGTGGCGGGATTTATTGGAAGAAAGGCGACGATGGGAAAGTTTACGTGAGTGTCTTATCTCCTTTTGGTTTCTTATTTCCGTTGATTTGACAGTTTACTAATGGCTGGATAGATTTATCCGGGTAAAATTGAAGTCCAGAAGATTATGACTCAGGCCTCCAATGGGGAAGTCTGGGTTCTTAAGGGAGTTGTTAATTATATTTGAGCCTCGATTGGATTAATGATGCTGATGGCATCGGCGTGAGTGGGGTATATCTTTCTTTCATGACAACTACGATTTATGTCTTTTCGTTTTGATATCCCGGGTCTGTTTCTCAATTACCACATCTTCTGCTTGGGATTGACATGTTACGGGGCGTATTTATTATTATGGATGCACATTTCCCAAGGCCCATAGGTCACGATATAATATTAAATTCGAACGTCAAAAGCCACACAGCGAACTATCTTAAGTGCCTGCAAGATTTCAAGTTATATAGCACATCATGGTCTCGTCATTCTACCCAACTCTCCGCAACAATCTCTCTTCAATGCCATCGAGAATACAGTAATGCTCCATGACTTCCAGGTTTTCTGCCTCGGCCAGGAACAGCTTATCTGGATCCTGGCCCGGTCCAAAGGAGCTGGCAGTCGCACTGGGATTCATTTGAGACATTTGTTCGGTCATGTGGCTCGCAGCTAATAGGTAGATGCAATTAGCGAGAGTACTTGCAAAAGGTTGGCTTTAAGGCCAACACGGGATGGAAAGTAGAAAGAAGAGGGAAGAACTGGAAAGCACTCACAATTATCACGGCCCAGTATAAACCCAAAAACTGGCTGCAAGCCGAACAAGTTCAAGAAATACCATGACAAACTCGAGACCCATCTCACATCAAGATCACGGGTCATAACCCCGGACTGTAACATGGACTTGAAACGAATGGTCAAAGGGAATGGTAATTTCACTGCGAAATGGTCAGCGTCCGCCTCCGCATAGCTCCATACCCCGTTTCAATGGCAGCGGGTATCTTTGAAGGGAAATTACGAAACCAAGAAGCGCAAGAACATACAAATAACAAATCCAGAAAAAAAAGCGTTAATCCAGCCCATAATCAACGTTTGCGGAATCATCATGGCCATATTACCCTTCATCATACCCATCATCGCATCCATGCCTGCAGGATCAGTCATGGGGTTTACCGGTCCAGCGCCGCGTCCCTCTGGATCTTTCAGAAACGAGCCCTCCTTGTAGCCGGTGATGAGAAAGTTCTTGCGAGACGCAAGAGACGACGGCGTAAGGACAGCAGACGCATTGTTTCGTAGGTTGACGCCGCGCAAGAGTGACAGACGTTCCCGGGACTCTGCTAGTGTCGCGGCGGTTTTGGCCGGAGTTGCCAGGAACACGGTTGCGTAGTGGCGCAGGATTCCAGTTAAAATCTAAACAGCAGGGTTCACGTATTGTTATTAGACGGGCTCATGAATTAGGAAGCGAAGGCGCCTGACGAGCCGCAATTGTCTGGGGTATATTCCGTACCATGACCACACTAATAGGGATGAGGATCCAGTAACTACATCGTTCGGAGCAACATTAGTCTTGGAAATAGCAAAGGAGAGTTAAGGGTTACATACAACAGAGCCGGATCCCGAAGGATGGTCTGCTCCACCCCTTGAACCGCCATTGCAAGAGACAATGGAAGTTGTTGGGTGTCAAATAATAGTTGGCGATAGTTATCTGTTGCAGTTCATCCCGCTGTCTTGTCGCAGAGAAGGGAAGGGAGTGCTTTACCGCTGCGGAGAAAAGTAGGGCCGGAGCAACATAACCTCCCCTCCCAGATATTGTTGCTTCTATAACGGGTTGCTCAGGCAAAAGAAGAATAGAATAAACCGAATGAATAGAAGATAAAGAATAGAACTCTTGGGCCATCGCAAGCCTTCCCAAAATCATTCGTGATTCCTCGTCTCAGCTCTTCCGTCAGTACCAAGCATCGCTTGTTATCTCAAGCCTACCTCACCGCGATTGTGCTCTTCTTGGTTGTTTCATTGAACAAGCTTCTGATCCTCAGGAAGCAGCACGGTATTTCCTTCAAGTCACATCAACTTCAGATGAGTCTTGTCCCATAGCAGACACCGTACTACATTTTCTATCGAATTGGAAAATCTTGGGCGAGAAATGCTAGGGCCTGCTGTTTCTCCAGCTCTTTTCTTGTTGAAATCACAATCAGTTGAATACTATCTCTCTAGCAAAAATGCTTAGTTCGCCCAATCGTAGCGCACTTGCTTTCAGCTGAGGATAGGGACATTGTATACAAGCGAGATGGAGGTTCGAACATGTTGCATCACTCGCGTACCATTTGAGACCGTTTCGGACTGTGGCGCCAAATTCGCTGACATAGTGCCTCCTCATGCATTCGAAGATACGGAATTATCGCAAGGCGTAAGTATACCAATGATTTGACTTTACGGCATTTCACATAGGCTAAAATACTACGAAATCTTCCTTGCTGAGCGTGCTCAGGGCCTTCATATCCGAATAGTTATTAAAGAAAGTGTCACCGTTTTTCGAGGAAGTGCAAAGAAGCCAACTAGAAAGGCTTGATGATGTGTGGCTCTTATCTAGGAGACAGTATCTCCTTTCAAGTGAAAACTTGTACAGAACAGCCTACACCCGCACTAAAGGAAGATGTATGATAAAATCCCAGTCAGAAGAGACTTTTCCGACTCCTACTAAGTATTTATAACAGTATCTTATCCGCTTAAATGCGTTATACACAAACCATGATGATACCAGAGCTATTCGAAATATCTCAATGACCCTTGAGAATAGGTGTCCACAGGAAACCTCCATTGCCAGCTAGGAATTATTAAGGCTCCACGTACGTTTTTCGCGGTCTTTCGCGTGGATTGACGCAACAAAATACATTGGCGTCCAAGTTGGCTGCGGTCATCGTAAGTGACTACCTATAATTTTACGCTGTTGTTCAGTTCTTTTCCGATTTGGGTTATATGGGCAAAACACGTCCTAATTGCAAGTATTATTTCTGTACTAACGACCGGCGCAGTCCTTTCCTTCTTTGCCGACTAGTTTATTTCGCGTTTTCAGATGCATATGGGTTGTTGTACTGTTTTTCTTATGGAGTTTTATTCCAAATAGGGCTCTGTTTATATGGGCCCACGCTTTTGATGACTATGTACAGATTGTCATTAGGTGTATATTTGTGCAAAGGGGTTCTCCCAATCTTGCATCAAAATATGAAGTCGAAGCACATACACTTCAAGTGGTGGAAACTTTGACCATGTTCCGACACCGCGAGCAATAGACGTCTTGAAGACCCTAAAAATGGCTTACCTACTTATGACTCGTGTCCCTGATCGCCCTATTGGCCTAATGATATACACAATGATTGATGAGCAGATGAAGCAGGCTATGGCTGATCTAAAATAATAGGAAGATACCCAAGACTGTTGACATCTGAGTATCAAATCTGTAATTCTGGCATTCTAGATTGGTGGATACCTGACAGCCAGCGCAAGGAGCTATGTTTTGCAACCTAATCTGAATTCAATGAATATTTAACAGATACTTTCCGGGATGAAATTCGTGAACGTGTAGTTGTGTCCCATGAGGATCCTCATGACATTGTCTTTACCCATGGAGGCCTGAACCCAAGGAATATTCTTGGTGGAAATATAATAACTGGAATTGTGGATTTAAAAACGCTAGTTAGTTTCCCGAGTACTAGGAATATACGAAAGCCCGTTACTGTGCCAGCCAACATACTCAGAGCGCATCCAAGAACCAAGGCAGGCGTCTAGATGCTTTGAGCATGCTATTGCAAACAGATTATCTTGCAATTGTATGACTGTCTGGAGTTTCTTTTTACCTACAATGATTCATTCCAACTGCCTGGACACAGTGGTTTGATAACTCTCCTGCGTCTGAAAATTTAGCTATGGATAATAGGAGTCCACGGGTGGATGATATCTGAATGGGGAGAGAATCCATATCTTTAGAAATTGAATTGCGGTATATTGCTCATCCAGTTGAACTTGAGAAAATTTGACTGCTAAAACAAGATCTAGAGTATCTAAATGAATTCTTTGAATTGTCAGATCAGGAGAGGAAATCAAAGACTCCGGAGGGAGGTAGACAGTCCACTATCTTTGCTTTGATCCGACGCGGCCACACAGGACCTAACTTTTTCCAACCATCCCATCCCTCAGGTTGAAAGGAGGGAGGTTGTTTATGCTATATTTTGAACATGCACTAAGAGAGGGTGAGTTGATATCAGAAGAGGCCAATCACCTGTGGCATCATGCTGCCTTAGTCATCCAAACTCCAGCCCGAGGACAGCTTGCCGCAATCCTAACTATCAGATAGCTTGACATGTAGAGTATCTCTAAAAGAGTTTTAGTTTAAACGAAACTACATGTCCTGTATCCTTGAACAAAGTCATCATTCTATGAACGTGCCTCTACCATCTCAAATCAAAGCATAATCGCACGGACGCGCGCCGCATACCACCACCAATGGCCTCCTCTAAGGTCCCCGTCTACTCATTATCTGGTGAGAATATACTTATAGGACCCCTCCCTCCCCTCTGTTCCCCCAATTATTGCGCTCCACAGATCCAACAAATACAATCCAAGTGCAAAGACCGAATAATAGACGTCCCAAATTTAACATATCTGACTACAGAGCTCAAAAATGCCACTGACGACGCACTAACTCCCTACCTAATATCTATCCCAAAACCCTACCGATTCACCCCAGATAACTTCAAGTCCAATGTCCGCCTAATACTGGGATATGCCGCCGTGGGCATGTCGGGAGCCTTATTTTACGTCGAGCGCCAGCTGGGGTGGAAAGTTTCACACACATGGACCATAGCCGCTGTCGTAGCGTACTTTATTCTCAACTTCGCCTTTACGGTCTGGATTTGGCTGGTGGAGGCTGGACAGGTGTTTGAGGGGAGCATGGAAGGGGGTGAGAAGGTAAGATTTTTATATATGCCGATATATACGTAGGTGTTTGTCGGGAGTGGCATGGTCAGCTAATGAATAAACGAATCCAACCAGCTCCACATCTACTCATCAACTAAAAAGCACTCGCCGTTATATACACTGCGCATTAGACATACATCCAACACTGGTGCGGTTCTTCAAGATGCTACTGTCTCTGCGCCCTTTTCGAGATGGTTTTCTGCAGATGGCATGTTTCATCCCGAACCCTTTAAGCATTGGCTTAATAGTGAGATAAAGGCGTTGAAGGGGCTAGATTTGGCTACGGGTGGGAAGAATGCCACGGGGAAGCAGTAAGGTTGTGGGATACTTGGTTTGATGATAGAATCGAAGAAGAGTATGTGGGCAGTGGCTTTCGGTTGTTAACTGCTCATCTATGTCCTGTCGTAACTCCCATTCGTGTTCCATTTTTCGGGCTTGTATCTGGTTCTGCTACTAGCTGGACGATAGAATGGTTGGTAACAAGTATTCTGCATGGTGTTTATTATTGGGATATTGTACGTTTTGGAAATTTTTTGTTTTCAACTTGCGCAAGTATGTATTGGTAAGCACCCCCTACTCGTCTCTCTAGGCTTCGTATTCCGTCCTCCATTGGTGATATATCAGATGATTGCACTTCCTAGGGACATTCCGTTTGCATCATCGTATGAAGACGATTATGCATAGTAATAAAGGCCCAAAGATTTTGTTCCTTTTAAATTCCCACCAGCAACCCCTGATCTGATGTTGAAATCGAAATCCAAAAGCTCCGTTTTCACCCAATAAAACAATAATAACACGCACTCCCAAATTCCAAAAAGCAAACTCAAGGATATCGTTGAACCTATCTTCCTTTATGTTCGTTTTGAGTTTCTTCGTTTCGTTTCGTTTTCCACATTTTTACTACTTGGTTTTATATAATTACACCCCCTTTCCCTTTTCTTCCCTTCAGTCCGGATACCAAGCTTTTTGTCCCTGGATGGTAGAACACGAGTTTATACAGAATGCGTACATATCGATACCGGTTAAGGAGACGGTCCCTCTCCTTACTCTGCTTGCGTGACGACGCCCTCAAGAGTGCCGGGTTTCTCAACAGCGTCTGCAGGGTGGACCTGACTATGGCTGCGGTTTTGAACGATCCTCTGTTCAAGGAGATTTGAAAGTCAGAACAAATAAAGCGAAAATTCAAATACATAATATAGCTAGAAAGGTAAAGATGGGGATGGAATGGAATCTCACAAGCAAATTTCTCAGCAGCACCACAATTGTAACCTTCCCAATGGCCGGGACGTATATGGATGCTTTCTCTTTCACCTCTGGTCCGAAATTCTATAAGCAAAAAAAAAGAAAGCCGCCGTCAGCGTTGCCAAATTTTCTTAAAAAAACAAAGATAAATGGCCACCTCCTCTCCTTATCAAGAGACGGAACTCACCTTCTCACTCGAGAAGTTAATACACACAGCCCCCTGCCTCAACAATTTCGTATCAAACTTGAACTTATCCCCTGGCACCCCACTGATAACCACATCACAATGTGGCACCGCATCTTCCAACCCCCACCCCTCCATATCCGTAACCTCGTGATGTCTCTTCCTGATCCCCTCCCCACGCGTAAACTGTTGCACACCTGTGACATCCACACTGTATACACACGCGCCATCATTCGCCAATAACGCCGCCAACGGTCTCCCCACCACCTCTGACCGATTAACCACGCATATCGTATGTCCAAACAGCCTATTCCCGTAGGGAAGGATGGTGTTGTAAATTTGCAGGTACTCGAGAATCTTGATAACCGCGAGCGGCGTGCAGGGCAAGACGGATTTCTGCTTGTTTTCCGGGGGGTCGAGGAACCGGATGTTTTGGTACATGTTGAAGATGTAGCGGTGGCTGAGGCCCTCGACGTCCTTGGAGATGTCGACAATTTGTTGGAGATATTGGTCTTGTCTGTTGTTGAAGATGGGGTAATAGACTATTATGCCATCGATGTCTGAGTCTGCGTTGGCGGCGAGGATGGCGTCTTCGATGTCGTCGCGCGAGACGGTGCGGAGGGTATAGCGAAAGTTGCTTTGATTTGGAGGTTAGCACATTTTCTCCATTACATTTTTTCTAATTAAAAATTCAATTGAGGCTTTTATAAAACGATTCTCCAAAGCTCTGACTATTATCTTAATTAAAGCAGTCAAAATCGCAACCCCCCTGCAGATCTACGCTTTCACGGGGAGGATTCCCATCTCACAAGCAAAAAAGGAACGATCAGGGCGAAATAGGCAAAAGGAGAAATCGCACTCACTTGTCTTTACACGTTTTCTCCGTCCAGTCCGCATACATCTTCGCAGCCGGATCCGAATTGGCCAAAAACCCCACGAGGTGCGGGGCTCTGTTCAGTGTCTGACGCCCCTCATTGACCTCAGCCAGAAGGCCCCGCGCAACATTCGCCGCAAGTACAACTTTGCAAGAAGCTGGGGCGGGGTTTTCTGGTTCTGGTGCCATGTGCGTGGATTTATTTGTAGTCGAGGGGAGGGGTTGAACTTCAGGATGTAAGGAAGGGAGGGTGTGGTGGAAATCAATTCGTGAGATTCTGCGTAGGAATGGGTTTTGTAAACCTTTTAATTTTTTTGGTCGCGTTCCGGCTTATCGATAACAGGGGGGTGTGAGTGAGTGGGATGGATGACTCGGTGAGCCGATGGAGCTATGTCTGTAAAACGGTCAATTGATTCACTAAGTTGAATTGGAAGGCATCAATAGAGTATTTATTGATCAAGTAATGTCTTAGAGATCTAATCTATGGACATGTTGGAATTTCGTGTATGGACGTGTTGGAATTTCCGTGCAACAGTTGCGTCATCTGGCAATTTTCCACGCCTAGCGTACGATATAAGTTATATTTTTTTCTATGGGATTTAAATACTTACACACTCAAGAAGCAGGCGATTTACACCTCACCAATAGTTATATCTCATAGACGCACTCTTAACATATATAATAACTAGTGTTTCAATGTAGATCTCAATCAAAGTCAAGAAAATAATGTCATCTCACTAAGTAGTTTGAGCTAAACTTGTTAAAACTAGCAGCTCTTGACTAGGTGTAATTATATATGTCTGAGTGCAAATCTCCATCCCCTGTTATATGTGTATAAAATTCGTCGAGAAAATCACCACCTTTTCAACTACACTCGGTATATAATATACTATTCTTAGAAAATTGAAAACACAGAAAATTCTAGCAATTGCCAACAAACACATCATATCCTAGCCGGATTAATAGATAAGATTTACCCACACACGTACATGTACAGTCTCGCAGAGTTTAAATTGAACAGAACTAGCTGTGCTCATCCATTTACTCAAGGTGATTAGATGACAGCTTCTTTGGCTGTTCCATTGTTCAAAATCAAGCGCTTCATACCTGCATATCTCTTCTTTCACCTTTTTTCCATTCATCCTACACGACCGTCGGAACTCAGCAGAGGTATCTGAGAGCAGGCTATCTTCAGTTCTCCCCTCTCAATCAATCCTGAGATATAGTTGTTTCTTAACAGGGGATAATCGTACACAGTACATCCATCAAATACCGAGTAGAAAAGCGATAAAGGAGAGGAAGAAGCCATAAAAAAACAACGGAAACCGGAAAATGAAAAGTAGGCTAGTGAGATAAAAGAGAGATGAGAAGACTAGAGTTGAAACATATGAAAAAGGGGCAGTAAAAGAGAGAGAATTCAATACTTAGATGACTCCCATGTAGAGAAGTTATGAGTGTAATTTTTTATACCGCTTCGCTTTTTAGTAGACTGTCAAAAGAGATGAAAATAATAAAATAATAAAACGAAAATGAAATTGAGTTCAAAATTGTACACGAGCTATTTCTTGTCTATACATGATAGTTTGTGGCAAGAGTGAGTTGTTATTAAAGAAAATAAGGAGAGAGGAAGAAAAAGATAAGGAAAAAATGATCATTTTTCTCGAGTATGTGGGGAATGCGTAAGGGATAAAAACAGTGAAAAATAAAACAACTGGAAAAAAGGAGGATGCAAAGATTTAATTTGTTACACATATTTTTCCTTTCTATTCCCTCCCCTTCCTTTCATTTTCAAATACATTGCCGTTGTCAGCGCAAATTGCTTACGAGAAAGCCTTGTTGAAGGCAATAGTGACATCCTTCAACTGAGCCTCAAGGTCCTTGCTCAGTTGACCTTCCTTCTCAATGGTTTGGAGAAGTTCAGGCTCATTGGATTTGAGGTGGGCAAGGAAATCGCTCTCCCACTGCAGAATCTTGTTGACGGGAATGGTATCGAGATAGCCGTTGACACCAGCGAAGATAAGTGGGACCATCTCGTTGACAGCCATAGGGTTATATTGCTTCTGCTTGAGCAGCTCGGTCAGGCGCTCACCACGGTTGAGGGTCTGCTTGGTGGAAGCGTCCAAGTCGGAACCGAACTGGGCGAAGGCGGCAACCTCACGGTATTGAGCCAGGAAAAGCTTGAGCGAACCAGCGACTTGCTTCATCGCCTTGAGCTGAGCGGCGGAGCCGACACGGGACACGGAGAGGCCGACGTTAATGGCTGGTCGAATACCCTTGTAGAACAATTCAGCTTCCAAGAAGATCTGGCCGTCAGTGATGGAAATGACGTTGGTGGGAATGTATGCGGACACGTCACCACCCTGGGTCTCAATGATGGGAAGGGCAGTGAGGGAGCCGCCCTTGTGGGTGTCGTTCAATTTGGCGGCACGCTCGAGAAGTCGAGAGTGGAGGTAGAAGACGCTAAGAGGAATAAGAGTTAGACATATGTAAACCCTTGCAAAAGAAGGTAAGTCTGATACATACTCTCCGGGGTAAGCCTCACGTCCTGGGGGACGACGGAGCAGCAGAGACATCTGACGGTAGGCAACGGCCTGCTTGGACAAATCGTCATAGGTGATCAGGGCATGGCGTCCGCTATCGCGGAAGTACTCAGCCACCGCTGTCGCTGTTGATTGAAAGAGCAGTGATTAGAATAGGATATGAAGGAGAAAGTAGACAATAATATAAAGGAAAATAGAAAACAAAGGGGAAAAAGACTTACCAGTGAAGGGAGCAATGTACTGAAGGGGAGCAGCCTCGGAAGCAGTGGCGGCAACAACGATGGAGTACTTCATGGCATCGTTCTCCTCAAGGGTCTTGACGAGCTGGGCGACAGTGGAACGCTTCTGTCCAACAGCAACGTAAACACAGTACAGCTTCTTGGTCTCGTCATTGGAGTTGTTCCATCTCTTCTGGTTAAGCATGGCGTCAAGAGCTACGGCGGTCTTTCCAGTCTGACGATCACCAATGATCAACTCACGCTGACCACGGCCAATGGGAACCATAGAGTCGACACACTTGAGACCTGTCTGTACAGGCTGGTTGACGGAGCGGCGAGGCAGAATGCCGGGAGCCTTGACCTGAGCACGTCGTCTCTCCTTGGTGTTGATTGGGCCCTTGCCATCAATTGGGTTACCCAGGGCATCAATGACACGGCCCAAAAGCGCGTCGCCAACGGGGACATCAACCTAAGGGTGAAGGGTCAGACATATAAAAAAACATCAATTTGATGACAAAGAATTTTCTGCACATACAATCTGGCCAGTTCGCTTGACAGTCTCGCCTTCCTTGACGAGACGATCAGAACCGAAGAGCACAACACCGACTTGGCCTGCTTCCAAGTTCATGCACATGCCTTTGACGCCAGAGGCAAACCTAAAGTTTGGTGTAAGTATACTTTTGACCTTCTACGGTCGGAAGGTTAGACAACAAACGTACTCGACGAGTTCCTCGGCCTGGACATTGGCCATGCCATGGACACGGGCAATACCGTCACTATTGTCCAGCTAGTTAGCATTCATCATTATATATTTTTGTATATATCTTGTTTTGGTTGAATTTTCGCAATGGCTCTTCTTTTTGTCCTTGTTGGTTTGTTTGGGTGAGGGATTCTGGGCGTACCCGACAGAGAGGACACGGCCAGTCTCAGCAAAGCCGGCTTCTTCATGAGCACCCCGGATTTTCCGTTCGAGGATAGAGGAGAGTTCGGTAGGGGAAGCCTTGGCTTCCGCAGCGTATGTTCGAACTTGTGAAAGCGGTCCTGGGGCAGCAACTCGAACCTGTTTTCGACGGGGAGAAAATTTGTCAGCGGGGTTTAAACAGAGCAGACGCGACTAAAAAGGGGGATATAATTGAGTCAATTAGATCCAAACAGGCCATCGACATCAATATTGAAGGCGGCATGGATGGATTCTGGCCGGTGGAAGCGATGAATGCGATGGGCGTGGCTGGGGGGTTGGATGGGAAGATCAGTGAAAAGGGAAGAAGAGTGATGGCTTACACCAGCGATCCTGCCAGAAGCAGAGACGGCGGCGACAGAGCGGCTGGACTGCCGCAGGGCGTTTCTGAACATTGTGAAGGATGGGGTTCAGAGGGAGTAGAGATGGAAAAAGATGGGAGGAGAGAGCAATTGGAGGTTACAGAGTGGGAGAGGAGAGGAGCGGATATTGTGGATGGTGGAAAAGAGCGAGCTTTGAGGTTGCGAGGAGGATTGGGCCCAAACGGGACTAGCCAAGATCTTGCCGAGCCTAATAGGACAGCCAGCAAAGTTTGTTCCGAGGGCTGAATGCCACCATAGCGCACAATTGCAGGCGATGAGAGGGTGCAATTACAGTGGTTGTCTATTGCAAATACATTTGCTATCGTCTATACGCTTTAGTTGCTCCAAATACCGCCATCTCGAGGCGCAATGCGTTGTGTCTCGCCGTGTTTTGGGGTTTTGTTGATTCCTAGAGTTGCCGACTAGGCGGGCCACATTGCTGTGCTTATTCATCACCATACGAGAACAACTTTTAACTATATCGCCGGAATTCCGGTGCCAAAGAGAATGGAATTCAAACACAAATAAAATAATAATAATAAGTAGATAACATCTGCAAGAAAACACAAATGTAATAACATATGCTAGATTATATCAAAATATCAATTAACCGCCACGTAAAGCATTATCCGTCACGTATAAACATCCACTATGTTTGAGTAATAGTACCGAAACGACCATGGAGAAGAGAGGAGAATAGACAACTCCGGGAGGCGCGGATAGAATAAACTATGCCCTTCCAAAGAAAATAGATATGAAAGGGTCGTTTCAGTGCATCCTGCCCCCTCCTTACAATTTTTCCCATCGCGCATCAATCATCACCACACCATATCGTACTTTTCATAAACCCCTCGCTTGACTCCTGGGTATATACTGGATATAAAAGCCCGGCCGCAAATGTAGAACGCAACTAATAGCCACCATATCCTCCACCTGATGGCTTAAAAACAAAAGAAAACGGCCAAGGGGGGTTTTGGTGGGATGTGGGAACGGGAAAGCAAAATAACTATTTAACTCTTTCCCTTCCCCTTCCCTTTCTCCTCCTTAAACTTCGCAATCTCCTTCATAACCGCCTGATCAATCCTAGCCTTCAATTGTGGCCGGTACCCTAGCCAAAATAACACTTCAAGCCACACAAAAAAAGGCGCGAGGAAAAACGCCTGCACCAGATTATCTAGCAATGCGGGCGCTCTTCCCTCGAAAGCGCCGTGGCCGACAAACTGTGCTATCCATGCAACTGCCTGGATGCCTAGGCCCCAGTATGTCGCCGTGGAACCGTAGGTGGCTGTGAGATGGTTGACAAGCGCCGTGCCACCGACTAGTAAGGGGGTGAGGAGAGCGCCGGCTACAGGCTCCATGAGGACGTAGAGGGATGCATAGAGGAGGCCGGCTATGGTGCCAAGGTTTGGGGGAAGGTTTGGGATGGAGAGGGAGTCTGGGAATGGAATGACGGGCCCTGAGTTTGTTGCCTGGATATTTTGTTAGTTTTATATTTATTGCTGATAGGGAGGGAATGGGAGAATAGGAGGTGTACCAGTTGGAACATGCAGAGCATTATCACCGGGACACATGTGATGTGGATTGCGACGTTCACCTGTGTAGCGAGACGAGATGCGTTAGGATAGATAAATAGGGGCGGTTTGAACGTATGTAGCATATAGGATCTACATAGGGCGGGTTTTCCGCATATCTCTTACTGGGTTATGGTGGTAGGCACCATACTATTGCACAGAACGGTCAGTCTCTTTCTGTAATTTAAGGAGGGGGCCAAGGGTAGAGCTACTACTACTTACAAAGGTAAACTGCTTTTCTAGGTTGAGCGCCATGGCTGCTATCCGAGTTGCCCGTCTACACAGAGATAGAGGAGTGGTATCTCATGTAAATATTGTACATGAACGTGTCCCTGGGTGTAGTAACCTTGGAATCTAAGAATAGGTGATAGATAAGCGGGTATGGTGGGTAGAACAGGAGCCGGCAATTTGATACTAGCGGTGCGAGTTGTATATTGTTCTCGGTCTTGTGGAGGATAAGTAAATATCTGCATCCGGACTCTGGCCTCTCTGGATTCTGGCTCTCCTGTGTGTCAGTCTGGCTCAGGCTGGTGGGCGGAGATGTTCCAATTTCCCCAGATGTTGTTGTTCCGGGGCAGGCGAGGAAGAAGATTTAAGGTTGCCGCCCCGCCCCGAGAACTCAGCTTTCATGTGATCGCCATCGGGCACCATGAAGATATATATAGTACATCCGTCAAAACCGTACCATTCAAAAGTATGCCACTATATGATTCCTTTTCTGTTGTTTCTAAGAATTATTTACCTGTCTCCCACTTCTCCCATGGGATGAGCAGCGCTCATGTTCGCCATCTATACATGCCTCGGACCTTACAGTTCACTACTATCACTAGCTATGCTGAGTCTTACCGGTATGGTGAGAAAGAGCTCCATTTCCTTTTCATTCCGTATCTTGCATAGACTCCCTTTCCCACACCCAACTTCCAAGACGGACATCTACTACCTAGGTAACGTCTATTGGCTAGGGGGCCGGAGAACATTCAATGGATTAGGTTAGAGTTCTATATCACGTGATGTATATGACATCCACGTGACTGCTATTCGCGCCGCAACTTCTTCCCTTTATCGGGCTCAACATCCAGCAGCCAATTTCTGAATCTCCCGCCTCACACTCCCCTCTTCCCTCTTTCCCCTCCGCCTTATCCTTTTCTCACTTGCGCAACCCTACGGGTTGCTTCGCTCTCCATAACGCGCCCGTAAGCTACTTAGTTTAGATTTTACTCAGCTTAGCTAACCTGTACGGACGGCCCTTCTCCAATTCACTCAGCGTACCAATATACAGCTTTTCTCTTCTCGTCTCTCGTTTACCCAGTTCCTATAAATAGACGATTTGTTGCTGGCTAAAGCTACGCGCTACGTTTGTCCGTCATTATCAAACAGTCTGCCTTTTTGGACCACGAAATAGAGGAAGAATAAATAAAAAGCAAAGGAAGAAAACAGCTTTGTCATGATACGCTAGGAATCGAGCACGACGTCGCCCGGGCTTTGTTTGCGCGCAAAGTCTGTTCGCTAGGACGGCTGTTCTGGGAGTTCGGGGTTTGGATTGGATCTTGCCCACCCACACACACCACTTGGTGCTGCGGGGGATTTAGAGAATTTATCGTCCTCCGCCTCAAAAAAAAATCCGGCGATCCATTTCCTGAGAGGGTGTCTGTTCAAGTCGCCATAAAGCGAGCGGTTTTCGTCCTCTGTTGCATCCACCCGCCCGGCGTTTTCACCATGTTCTTCATCCACTTCCTCGAACATGTCCTCACCCTCCACCCGACCTTCTTCGGCTCACACGTGAAGGAATACCTAACGCAGAAGCTGTTAGATGACGTGGAGGGCGTGTGCACTGGCGACTATTACATCGTTTGTGTGATGGATACATATGATATTTCGGAGGGGAGGGTGTTGCCTGGTAGCGGGCTGGCGGAGTATACTATTATGTACAGGGCGATTGTCTGGAAGCCGTTTAAGGGGGAGACGGTATGTATTTTCTGTGGGATTTGTTTGTGGGATTCAGATGGGCTTTTTACACGTGTCGTGCTAACTGGGTATCACCTGTGATGGTGATGATCGTATAAGGTGGATGCTATTGTGACATCTGTTAAAAACCAAGGGATATTTGCAGAAGTTGGCCCGTTGACGGTGTTCGTGTCGAAACATGTATGTTCATTTATTTATGTTTTGCTCGTTATCGCGGATATTTCCTGTTCTTCTTTTGCTAGATTGGTTGAATTGTGCGCCAATGTGTTTAGCTTTGCTAACGAGTACAATCATTCCTGTCCCGAGTAACAGTTGATTCCCCCCGAAATCAAATGGGACCCCGACGCGACTCCGCCGCAATATACGGATAATGGAGAACAGGTTATTGAGAAGGGGACCAATCTGCGCATCAAGCTGATTGGGTTGCGAAATGACGTGCGCAACATGTTTGCGATTGGAAGTATCAAGGAGGATTATTTGGGGTCTGTCTAAACCCGTCCCATGCCCATGACCCCACTCCTGCATGCACTGGTGTAGTATATCTGAACTGCCCCCCACGGGGAGGGGGGAAGAGACAAAGAGAAGCGCAGGTAACAGAAGATCAGCCAATGACTAACAGTTGCTATGAAAACAGGACGTTATAATACTATACCCCATCTTTTCTTTCTAAAAATTATCTATACCATAAAAAGGGACAAAGGTAGGCAAGAACAAACAGTGGAAATGAGAGAGAAGCAATGGAGAAAACAAAGCATTAAATATTCTGCCTTATTGCTCATCGCGGTGTTATATTTTTTTTATTGTTAAAAAAAAAAAAAAGTAAGGAAACGAACGGTACGAGGATGACTCCCGGATTTTTGTTTCGCGTGCGTGGTCTGTCGGGCTACTTGCTCTACGAAGAGTTTGTTTATTGGAAGGGCTGCACCCATCTATTGCATCAATTCTTAGGGGGGAAAAAAAACTTCACCCAAAGCCCCCACAAACAAACGCTTAGAGAACGATGAACGGTTTATGGGGGGTATTTCCCATCACTGGGTTTCATTCGATCATTCAGCAAGGCGTTTAAAAAGGCGGGTTTGGTTTTGTTTTTTCTCTCAAGGGGGGTGAAGCAAAAAGGGGGAAGAACATATATACACCCACCCAGACACCCACATCACTGGTAATATACATAACTACAGATTAAATCGATTGCATTCTATTTATCCCGTTCATGGCTAGCTATTTCTTCTTTGTGATTGTCGGGAGTGTCGTTGTTCTTTATATGAATAAGTCAATAGATTGGAATGGACTAGCGCACGCTTTGGAATGTGTAACTTCTGGTATGACATTGACGGTTTAAAGGGGAGTGCAACACGGGCAGGGAGGCGGGCTTGACAGTAATAATTAATTCAATTTAAACAAGATCAGTGTTAAAACAAGAACCAGCACGGAAACAAGTGAGAAAGGCAATGATAGATCCAAACTAGCAATATTTTACATGCCTGGCTCCTTTTTGCAGTGTTCCAGGCTTCTTTCTCCATGGCGTTCTAGAAGCGCGAGCAAGAGCCCGTCTGCACTGCGCAGCCAGTCATAGCTAGCGTCTTGCGAGGGAAGATGAAATACGGATAGTGGCGTTTGTGATGGGGCTTATCTAGTTACAGCTGCCGTGGCCCTGCGGTGAGAACCGAGGTGGAAGAATAATAATATGTACAGTACATGTAGAAACTCCTGGTTCTTGTTTCTTAGGAACATGGGATAGTATAAACAATGGAAAGTTCTCTTTAACTACATAGTAGACACTGGAATTACGGTTAACTGACCTTGCCTGGTTTTCCTTGCCTGTAACCCGCTGCCTTGTTTGGTTTCTGGTTTCCTCAGACAACGTTACATGGAAACATCTCTCTATCTTTTTATTTTTTTATTTTTTTATTTTTATTTTTTTTATTTATCTGTGTTTATCTCTATTAATTAGTCTCTGTACGGACTACTCCACATACAGTACATTTCACGAGGAAGAAAAGACCATGCACCTGCTGTCAATTGAAACGCCTAAGGCATGGAGATATAACTGCAAGTCATTGCCAGCCCTCCTGAGAAATAATACCGAGCCCCAAGCATAACAGTTTGCCTGTGTATATATCCCTGCCGCTGGATGTAGAATATAGAATACAAATACAGAACACAGAATACAGCTTAACCCGCTTGCCAGATTACTCCTTGCTGCAACATCCATAGCAACATCCCAACCGCGGCCAACACCGTCCGTCCCGTCCCCTCCCTCCCCTAATAGCACAACTATATAATAACAAACAGTCCTGATCCTGGGTCTTACCCCTACTTGCCTTTACTTACTTCCTCATATCTGGCCTCGTCTTATTTCATCTCCTCCGCATCCCTCTTCCCCTTTCCCCCCTCTCTCCATCCTCTCTCCACTTATCTATCTACCTTACTTATCCCCACCAACCATGTCGCTCAAAGCCGTCTACGAGCGATTCTTGGCCGATCCAACGGCCGCGTCTCTCTCCGCTGATGCTGCGCTGCACTACCTATCCACCACAACCACTTTCTCCCACCCAGAACCCATCGTCAAACATCTCGTCACCCAGTCCCGCGCCCTCAGGAAGAAAGCAGAGAAGATCGTCCACGCAGTCGAGGGTGCCCGTTCACTATGCTTGGACGTCGAGACGTCGTTGGAGTTTATATCTGGGGGAGGGGCCTATCTGCTGGAGCTGGATGATAATTTCCTTGTCGATCGCGTCGTTACGGTGCCAATAGTCAGTTGCCTTATTTAACTATCCTTCTTCGAACAAATCCTATTTATTTCTCTGGTTTTTATTATCTTTTGGCATTGTTGCCCCTCCCGCGCGAAAAGATAAGAAAAAAAGAAAAAAAAGAAAAAGAAAAAGAAAAAAAAATGCAAATTAATTAAAAAAAAAAATTTAAAAGTATGGAGCAGTGTTTGATACAAGAATATCTAATGAATGTAAACACTGACGAAAATTTTGAACTCTATTATAGGTCCACATCGTCCATTTTGATAACAACGATAGGATTACACAGATTCGATTGTACTGGGACCAAGGCGCGCTTCTCAAGCAGCTTGAGGTCATCGACGCGGACAGCCGCAATTGGCCAATCCGCTACACCACTGAGCAGTCGCGTCTCGTCAACTCCTCCATCTCCGCTGCCGCCAAAAGCTCCACTTCTATTTCGTCGCCAGCGTCTCTGGCAGAAAAGCGGTCGATTACTACTGCCGCGTCAAACGCGTCCTTTGGATCAATCGCGTCCCCCAGCAAGAGAATTACCAAAGATCCGCATACTTCACTCTCGCTTTTCGAACCCCGCTCTCCTCCACCAGAAGAACAGCCCGTCTCAGTCGCTTCGCGCGGGTCTGCTAAACCTCCTCCTCGCGATTTAGGTGAATTTTTTGTTGGGGATGATGCTGAGTCCACGCCTACGGGGAAATTCTCGCGGCCTGCAAGGAATGATGGCGTTATCGCGCCCAAAGGAGGTGGGGTGGAGATGTATAGGCCATCGCGCTTGTTTGCGAGTGAAGATGAAGAGAAACGGGGAGAGCAAGAGGATAAAAAAACAGTAGTTAAGAAGACTCACTCAAAGAAATACAGCCATTTCGAGTTCGGAGAGACGCCTCATCCTAGACCCATGACGAAACCACAGGCTCCAGGACACTTTGAATTTGGCGAGGCGGAACCACCCAAGCTGAGGCAAGAAAAATCAAGGCAGGATAATCACTTCGAGTTGGGCGAGGCGGACCAGAAGAGTGTACAGAGCAGCCTCCCTATGCGGCCCCACGCGAAGAAACATCTATCCCAGTGGGATTTCGAGGACTTCGTCACTCCAGAGAAACTGCGACAGAAGCTCCAGCCGCAGAACGTGCGACATTTCGGCTGGAGCGACGACGAGGGGGATACTGCAGATAGTCCACCCAAACAACGTCGAGCCCCGCAACCGCGGCGCGATGCAGAAACGCATTTTGAGCTCCGTGACGATGAAGCGCCTAACGCACGCGAGCAGAACCAGCCGATAAATCCCAGGGTCAACGCACATAACAAGGGCCTGGGTCTGTACGAAAATAATATTTTCGAGGACGCTGATGTACCTATCGCCAACAAGCAACAGCAACAACAACAAGGACAAGGGCAGCAGCGGAAGGCTCCCTTCAAGATCCCTGGCGCTGCACATAACAAGGGTCTGGGCCTGTATCAAAACAACATCTACGGCGATTCAGACACCCGTGTCCAAGGCACGGGTAGCGGTGCTACGGAGGGAGTTGCTGATGAGGCACCTATACGACCTACGTCTAACATTTCTACAAATACCGCTCATCGGCGAAAGGATTTTGATAGCCATTGGATGATAGAGGATGCTGGTGCGGATGCTTCGAATTATTTGGAGAAAGGGGAGGAAAAGAAGGTGAATAATGATCACAATAATGATGCTAATAGTAATCATGAGAGTAATGGCAGCGGTAATGCCAATGGGAAGAACAGTGATGAGAATGGAAATCCACTTGCATATGACAGTGGCGGCGGCGGTGGCCACATGCAGGCTGTGAAGAATATGGATTCGAGTTGGGATACATTTGGAGCGGGGAAGGCGAAGGCGAAGCCAGCGTCGTCTGTAGGTTCAGGTGTGGCTGAGAAGAGGATCAGTCGGAGTGTTCATCAGAGGAATTGGAGCTTTGGAGATGATGATGGATTTTAGTATGGAAGCTTTTCGATGGGGAGTGACGACAGAGAGAGAGAATGCGTGTCTGTACTGGGCGAGTTGGTGGAGTGATTGATTGATTGATATGTCATTCTCCTCGTTCCTCTCTCTTCCTCTCACTCTGCCCTTTGTATTATGGATATTGTACGATTGATTTTGTTCTTTTTTCCTTCTTCTTTTTTTTTCTTTTCCCTTTCTTTACTGAACTGTTATAACATCGTTCCCGCTAACTACTTTTCTTTCTTTCTGATTATATAACTTCTTGTCTTCTACTTAACTACCTCTTATTCTCCTAAGATCTTTCTTTTATATCCCCCCCCCTTTTTTTTTAAAAAAAAAAAATCATGGCCTACTTGTTCCTTGTTTCATTTTGTTTTATTATATATCTTATACACAACTCTATTCATGCTATTGCTTTTGAGAATTGAAAACACATGTGCTTGTTGAGAGTGGCATTGAAAGTTGAAAGTAAGTGTATGGAGAAAGTTAAAAATAATGTGATGTTGTACATGCATTCTTTATACTAGTAAAACATATAGACATACAGTTAAATGAAGTGTGGATGAATTAACTTTTAAAAATTTCAATAGTATTGTTTGTTATTCTTTATTCGAGTGTGATTAAATTCTACCTTCTGATGTGATGAATTTAGCTGGGAACAACAGCGTTCGCACATGCACATACATGTACATACAGCGTAGAGAGCTTAAATATAGCGGGTTATCAAACATCAACCACCTAA
>JAFEJD010002398.1:0-12152 GCA_018296065.1 Blastomyces percursus | reverse complement strand
TTACAGCCACGTACAAGGCCACCCCGACAATGTGGAATATGCAGGCTCCCAGGACATAGAAGAGAGACATGTCCAAATAGACCAATTAGTTAGTTTTATTGAATTTATGGCGTTTTGGTTGAGATAAATGCATTTTAATTCAATATGTTGGGTTGGGTGCGCCGCTGGCTTACATGCGCCGCTCGCTTACTGATTACGTTAGACGATATGCTTGCTGGTGGGGTGGTATTTTTTAGAAACCATATGCCGTTAACATGAAAACTGTCAACCAAGGCTAGCTCTCCTGTGTGATTCCTGTTTGCCCCACCCCACCAGTAGCTGACAATAAAATAAACAACCATTGAGGGATGGAATGGAGAGGTACATTGTAAACGAGCAGCAGGACGTAAACTATTCCGTTCTATTTAAAAAAAAAAAAGAAAAAAAACGGCTGAAGCAGATTTCTGTAATACGCGTTCCTGGCCCGAGATTGCATACGTCAGCCATTGGCTATCCAGTAACAGAGAACTTGCCTCCAGAACATCTACCACCGGAACGACACCGAATTCCTCGTCCACAAACTCTCGAGGAAATCTGCTTCTGCTTTCATTTCCTTGTTACCTACCTACCTACTTTCTTTCTTACTTTAATTCTTTCGCTTTTCCCTTTCGTCGCTTCATCTCATCTCCCCTCATGTCCCAACCTAGCAGGCGGCCGCGGAAATCATGATGTTGGCTGTGTTGTCTCTCCTCATCTCGTTCTCTTGCCTGCCCACCGTCGTCACCGCGCAAGGTCCGGTAGATCCGCAACTAACGGGCACTTGGACAACCAAGTCACGGAAGGTATTGACGGGCAGAGTACGTACATTGCTAGCATAGATTGTGATTCCCTTTTCCTTTTGTGGAAGAAAAAAAGGAAAAAAGGAAAAGGAAACAAGAAACAGAGCTGCCCTGCTGACCATTTGTGGTTGTTGTTTGTTTATTGAAACAAAAAAAGGGATTCTACGATCCGGTAAAGGATAGATTGATAGAGCCGTCGCATACAGGAATCTCATATTCGTTCTCCGATGATGGTTTCTATGAAGAGGCATATTTCCGCGCAGTTTCTGATCGTTAGTCACCACACCGCATCATAGCCATGGCCCTTCTATTTCTATAGCCTCTATATCTACATCCCTTGAATAGAGCTGACGTATGACTCTTCTGCATCTAATTAGCTACCACGCCAGAATGTTCAAAAGGGGTAATGCAATTTCAACACGGAACCTACAAAGTGGAACGTAATGGGTCTCTCATCCTGACCCCGTTCAGCTCGGATGGTCGCCAATTGATCTCGAGCCCTTGTGCTGGCAGAAGTGCGCAGTACTATCGGCATATCCAAGAAGAGATGTTCGAGGTAGATGATAATAATAAAAAAAAGACTTCGCATAAATTGCGCTGACAATCAATCGGCAGAGATACGAAGTCCTAATTGACCCGTTCCACAAGATCCCACGCCTCAATCTATACTTGGTTGACGGCTCGCCATTGATCCCCATGTATCTCGCTGTACGTCCGCCAGAGATGCTGCCGACACACACGCTGAATCCGACAGATGGCCCCGAAGGTGCTGCTACAGCGACATCGACAGCGGCTGGCGCACGAAAAGCTAAGGCGAAGAGAACCGAAGGCTCCGTAGAAACAGAAAGGGAATTTAAAGTCTCCCAGCCGCTAAGAATCAAGAGCTCATTCGTCAATAAGATGCACTACTACCATTCAAAGCTGGATAGGCTATCGAGCAGTGATAAGATGTGGTGGATAGGGGTAATCATGACATCTGTTGGAGGGTTCGCCTTGATCTATAAATGAGTGTATATCATGTTATACTTTTTTCTTTTTATGCGGTACTATACTCTTTTCTTCTGTTTTTTTTCCACGTTTTTTATTTTCCCTTCTCCTTTTTATGGATCCTAATGCTCGTTTATCTTGTTTTGCGTTCCCCTCTGCTACATTTACCTTCATTAATGGGTCTAGTCGGTTGAGGAACTGTCTTGGAATAGACCAGGCGTTAAGGAGGGAGCAAAATGGGATACCAATGAGTGTTTAGAACTCTATTATATGATCAGGCTGGCCGTCCAGCTTTTGTACTAGCAAGCCTGAAGAATCCTCCCTCCTAATGCTTTCTCATACAAAGTGATAGATACTCCATATTGAGTATATCGATCTGTGCTGTTATTTCGCGTCCCGTAGAGCCTACTGTATATTCCGTTGCTAAACAACTCAAATTGGCCGAGTATCCAACTAATTCATTCACCTCACAGATTATCCCGAGCTATGACAATACTCGTTCATATCTTCTACCGGGGAGGGGTTAGAAATGTGATTCCAAGGGGGAAAGGGGGAAATCCCCTAGCTTATTTCATAATAGCAATAATGCACAGCAAGGCGGACGGACCATTTCCATCTCGGAGAAATCGATGTGCGAGCTAGCTGTAACTGAAACGGCGGACAATATTACCTTATTGTCAGGTAAAGAAGCTGACCCCATCCCTCTCGTTTCACGAGTCATATTGTACACCCATATCCGCGCCCCAATCACGCACTCCCATAGGAGGTAAAGGAAAGGAGTGGAGAAGAAAGGAACGTAAAGAAAACAAGAAGGAAAACCAAACGCCAGTAATTTTCCGCATACGGTGATATACACGCACTTCCCCTACAGTCTCTCCCACTCCCTAGGATATCAACTCCTTCGCAATCTTCGAGATCTCCCCTACCTGCACTGGTTTCCCATGCAAGGAGCCCCCATGTCCTACCAACGCCTTTATGACAGTCCCTATAGAAATATTTTTCCCAGAACTTTTCATATTTTCAATAACTCTCGTGACGGCAGCCCGGACCTCTTCATTGCTTATCGTTTCCACCTGGCCGGCGTATCCCTCCAGAACTTTCAGTTCTTTATTCGCGTTCTCGATCAAGTCTGCTCGGCCCGCCTCTAGGTATTCACCCTTGGCATCCTTTAGCGCAGCGGCGCGCTTGTTTAATAGCTTTAGAAGCTGGATGTCAGTTTTTATGGGCGAGGATGTCTTTGCAGCGTTGTTTGTCTCCGATATTATGGCGCGGAGGACGTTGAGTCTATATTGATAAAGATGGCTTGTTAACACATGTGATCGTAGGAAGAATTGAGGGGCGTGATTTAAGGTATTTATTATTTATGTACCTTGCGGTGTCCTTCGCCTTCAAGGCATCCTTTAAGTCTGATTTTATCTTAAAGAGTAAGGGTGGTGCTGTTGGGGCAGCTGTAGAGTTGTATCGGACGACGCCTCGAAGGCAATGCTGGGGACGGGGTCTGAGTAATCGGAACATTGTGAGAAAAAAAATAAATATAAAAATAAGACCGAGTTTACGAAGGGAGATATGCAGAGAATCAGATATGTTATGCTGTAACGAGAATGTGGGTGTTTCTATTGTGCAATTGGTGGAAATAGCTGAAACAACGATAGCGACATAACCGTGTATGGAGTAAATAAATTTAAATCGCTTTAAATCGCGGATGGCTGGCTGCTGGTCCGTGCACCCGCTGCCTCTTTTTTTTTGTGTTTTGACGGAGCTCGGCGAAGGTTGGCTTTTGAATCTCTATTTTTCGGGGTTTCTCCACGCTGCTCTCTCTACACGTCTCCCCGAGGTGACCAACATTGATCTATCTATCTTGCTTTATTGCTGCCGTTATTCTGCCCTATCCGCGGTGACGCATCCACGGGTGCGCGACTTTTCACCAGAGCAGGGCGTGCGTTTACCAGCTTCATGCGCCCACGCATGTTGAAACGATGACCTTTCAACCTCTTACTCCTCAAAAACCTCTCCCAGGCACTTATTTTCAGACCCCAGCTCCGCCTAATTTCAATGGACCTCTTTTTCCATCCTCTACCTTGCCTGGTGCCGGAGGCCAACCTGCAACTGCAGCCACACCTCCGCCCCAGCCCCTTCGTGTGAGACTCCCCGTGACAACTGTCAAGAGCAGACCAGAAACCCTGAACCCGCGCCAGCGAGCTGCCCGGACCATTGATGAGGCTTTGGTGCAGGAGTCACGATACCCAGATCTAGACAGTTATTTATCCCGTACGTATAGGCAAAAACACCTAATGGCATGGTTCAGAGGTCTAATCTTAGGTGATGTATATAGAGGGTTTTTCCTCCGATTATGATATTCCCACGTCGGCGTCCTGGGCGCCATTTCAAAAAGTTAAGATGTACAATATACCGGACCAAATATTCGATCAATACAATCGAGCACAGGTATCGACAAGCATGGGCCTTTTTGCGGAACTGAACCATGCTTGGGTTACCATTGACAATGCTCTCTATCTCTGGGATTACACCCACCCAAACCCGCAGTTGGTGGGATTTGAGAGCCAGCCAAATAGTATCAACGCAGTTAAGCTAGCCCGCCCTCGCGCAGGTGTTTTCCTCCCGTCGATCTCACACGTCCTTGTTATCTCCACCACTGCAGAGGTGTTGTTACTGGGCTTGGGATGTGACACGTCTGCTTCTGGAGCAAAGACAGTGACGCTCTATCAAACTGGAATGTCAGCGTCGATTCGAGGTTTGGACATCAATGTTATTGCATCATCGAACTCTACTGGGAGGATTTTTTTTGCGGGGTCGGCTGACAACGACGTTTATGAGCTCACGTATCAACAGGAAGAGAGGTGGTTCCAGGGCCGGTGTGGGAAAGTGAACCATACAAGCAAGAGTTTCGCTGCCTTCACCCCGTCGATTATTCTCAGCCACAAACCGATGGAGTTTGTTGAGCAAATGGTAGTTGATGATAGCCGGAACCTGTTATACACACTTTCTTCGAACTCGTCAATTCGTGTATTTCACCTGAAACCCGATGGAACTATCAATCTTACCATTACAAAACATGCTATTGACATCTATTCGAATATTGGACATATTATTAGCTCCAACGAAACACTCAACCCCAGGATTAAAATAGTTTCTCTCAGCCCTATCCCAGCTGCGGAAGCTTCTAGATATCATCTGATGGCAGTAACCGCTACTGGCTATAGAATATATCTCAGCGCCACCGGGTCATATAGCTGGTCTGCAACTCCCACTGCGACCAATGCTCCGACCAGTATGCAAGCTCATCATGTTAAGACGCCACCTTCTGACATCACTGCAAACCAATTACCCCAAGGACCTACTGTTGCTGGATCGCCATATCAGGCCTCATTCGGAGCCAAACTCGCCATCCACTCGCTTGACCCTACTCGATCCGCCCAACGATTCCCCCCTGGCTACTTTTTCTGTTTTACGTCAAAGGACCCCACGAATAGAGCAGACACCCTTTTTATTTCAACTCCCGACTCCGGCCGCCTGGCACGGCCCCAGGAGAGCGCACTCCCGATTAAACCTGATGAAACCGCGATGTGGCTAACGCTTGGCAGTCGAGCAGAAGACATTGGGCTATGCACACCAGAATTCGCTACACAGCCGCAAGGAGGTTTTGGAAATGAGCTCGCCGTTCAATTCGACAAGCCTACGGCGGAAATTGCCGTATTGACCAATACTGGTGTTCATGTTATTCGCAGGCGACGAATAGTAGATATATTTGCTTCGCTAATACGGAACGCTGGTGGGGAAGAGGGCCTTGAGACTCAGGTAAAAACACTGATACGACTGTACGGTCGCAGTGAGACGCTGGCGACCGCTTTAGCAGTTGCCTGTGGCCAGGGAGTGGAACTGTCTGCGGATTCTCGTCTCTCGAAGATAAATGACCCCGACGTTCTTGAATTTGCGCGCAAGGTATTCATTGAATTTGGTGGGAAACCGACCTTCAATGAGAATGCAATTGCCGACAATTCCACTCCCGCGATTGACGCTGTCATTCCGTCGCCGCGCCATGCCGGTATTGCTCTCTATACCTCACGTCTCTTGCGGTCCATATGGAAAACAGTAATTGCCAAGCAAAATCGGACCCCAGCGGGAGGCGTCACCATTTCTCCATCCATAGATACTTCAAAATTGCATTCGGTCCAGAGAGATTTGTCTTCCCTTCAAGATTTCTTCCGGACAAATGGGTCCTTCATCGAGGGATTGAGTGGGCCGGAAGCTCTTTCACGAGTTGTTACTAAACAGGACGAGATTGCACTGCAAGGCGAGCATCGTGCTCTGCATGCTATGGTTCAACTCGTTTCTGATACAATCGAAGGCATTTCCTTTGTTTTGGTACTGTTCGATGAACGGGTTGACGAAATCATTGCTTTATTACCCGAGGAAACGAAGCAGCGCTTCTTAACTCTCACATTTGAAGAGTTATTCAGTAGCAACAAGGGTCATGAGGTTGCGAAAGAGCTTGTTAAGTCTATCGTGAATCGGAATATTGCCAAGGGTTCTAACGTTGAGACGGTTGCGGAAGCTTTGCGGCGAAGATGTGGCACTTTCTGCAGCGCAGAAGATGTCGTTATTTTCAAAGCCCAGGAGCAACTGAAAAGAGCGGCTGATGCCGGGGGAAACTCTGAATTAGGCCGCAATTTACTTAATGAGAGTTTAATCCTCTTCCTCCAAGTCTCTGAGAATCTGTCCATGGACTATCTCCAGTCTGCGGTGGAGCAATATATCCAGAATCAATTCTTTGCCGGTATGTAAAATTTACCGACCTTTTACTAAAGGATCGAAGATCTGATTTAAGTTTTTTATAGGTGCAATACAACTGTGCCTGAGCGTTGCAGCCCTTTCTGACAAGGCGAATCGTGCGCTTTCTTGGATTATGGATGGTCGCCCACCAGAGGTATTCCCCAATACTATTCGTAAGTTTGCTTTTGTCTAACGTTGATGTGACGTAGGATCCCCGACAGGCTAGTTACGAAGTGCGCCAACAGTGCTATGATCTAATATACAGAATTATACTCGCGGTCGACGAACTTTCGGGTCAAGATCCCGGTTTCGTGGATGGGCAGTACACTGCTGTGGCACGAAGAAAGAATGAAGCTTATGATGTGATCTCAAAATGCGAGGATGAGGTGTTTCTCACTAGTTTGTATGATTGGTACTTGGAGCGAGGTTGGAGCGAACGACTTCTAGAAGTCCAGACTCCTTTCGTCGTGACCTATCTTCAAAGAAAGTCAACTGAAGACATATCACATGCGGATCTACTATGGAGGTATTATGGACTGTCAAATCGATTTTATGATGCTGCATCGGTTCAACTACAGCTTGCCCAGAGCTCATTCTCACTCCCACTAAGTCGACGGATTGAGTATCTTGGCCAAGCTAGGGCAAATGCATCAGCTTTTACGCCAAACGTATCACGAGCTTCGAGGCAACGGCTACATCAAGAGATTTCGACATTGATTGATGTGGCCAATGTGCAAGATGACCTTCTACAGAGGCTCAAGGAGGAAACTAGGATTGAACCCGATCGTAAAGCTACTGTCCTGCAGGAGGTGAACGGCGAGATCATGGAACTCAATAAGGTATGGTTGAACTCACCAAACACTAGACCTAACAATTGCGAATTTGCTAACACCCATTCCAGCTTTATAACATGTATGCCGATCCCGGCGGTTACTACGATATCTGTCTACAAATCATGCATCTCGCCAACTACCGCAATGCCTCTGACATCAAGGCATGCTGGCATAATCTAATCCAAGAAGTCCACGAAGAGGCTTCAGCAAAAGGCGCACCCCTCCCCTACGAAGCCGTCATCGAAAAAATCCGAGGCCTCTCCGGCCGCCTCAGGATGTCAGACACCACCTTCCCAGTCCACCTCCTGCTACCAATGCTCGAGCGCTACGTACTCGAACAGCAGCTTGGCGTTGGCCCAGACAGCTGGATAGTAGACCTCTTTCTCGATCTACAAGTTTCGCACGAACTCATCTACACTGTTCTCGAATCGCTCTTCTACAATGACGAAGTGCCCTTCCATGGCAAGAACAGACGGTACATCGGACGCGATCTGCTATACCTAATTGCCCGTTGGTTCCAGGAGTCATTGCGCGTCGGAACGGGCGCGTTTGGCAGCGATGCCTTTGCTACCCGCGTATCGGAAATGTTGCTGCTGTTGCAGCAGAGCGGTTTGGATGACGAGTCGGTCCAGGTATGTCGCGATTTACGCGCTAAGATTGAGCGATCTTTGTAGTGGCTATGCCCCTGGGTAGATAGCATACGATTCTGTGTCGCGGCGGTGGTGTGGCACGCCGACTACGTGCAGTATATAATCACAGAGGTAGAAAACGAGGTTCCAACGTTTTCAGTGGGTTGTATCATGATGGTGTCTGATTATAACATTTTCGATACCTGATCAGAGATATGTCAGTATCAGCGGCGTTAATAACAAGCTAAAATTTGACTGCGGTTTTTATCCTTTGATCATTTACACCTTTATGTAGTTAACTTTGGTTCTATCGTCTTGGTTGTTAATTTTCTTCCCCCTATTTTGCTTTAAGGTGTCTTTCAAATGTCCTTTATCTGGATAATGTTTATTCTATGTTCCTTATTCCCCTCCCCCTTCTCGTTTCACATCTTGTCTTTTTTACAATTCCTGGCGTTAGCTTTTTCTCTCACCTGATTTATTTATTTCTCTTCTTTTTCCCAGTTTCTCTTATATTCTAAACAAAGTAGATATCTACAAGGGAATGATATAGTTTGGGCGGGAAAAGTAGGAAAAAGGAGGATCTACAAAAGGAAAATGACGCAAGGGAATGAAACGAATCAATTAATATCTATAAATGTGTATAGTGTGATTGGGTGCCCTAAACCGTCCAAATTAGAGAGACATTGCACACCGCGTACATTCAGCCACGACGCGTGTATTGTCGGGTCGAAGTTATGGAGCTGGTACGATCATCATGGTGCAGCAAAAGAAAGACGCCAATATATCCCTTCCACACCCGCATACGCCGGTAACTCCCCATGTCCCGTAAATATACTATACGTCCTTGCAATCTCTCGCGTGTTGTAATTGTTTGGGGTTGGCTTTAGTATTGTGTTTTGCTTTGCACGGTTGTAGCGACTATCATGTTGACTATGAGGCGTTAAATTGTGATTCACAAACAGCTCAGTTTTTGGAAGTCTGAAGGGTGTTCAGCAGTAGAAGAGTGTGAATGGGGGAAGCTGATGAGCAACTGTTGGAAGATATAAACCCCCAGGACAGCCAGCTGCTTGGCTACATTGGACAAGAGATAGCGATTGTTGTTCTGTTGGTCTCCTTTGATATTGCGATATCATTCAGACGGCCAAGCTACGGTCGGATCGGATGCTGCTTCCGCTTACACCCATGTATATGTAGAGTGCATATGTCGATATAATGCGAAAATTAAGGTACACGTGCATCACTGCCGCTCTGTCTGCCCCTGCGGGTGAATCGGCGTGGGGTCGTCGTCAGGCTCCTTTGTGGCTCTCGACGTCGAAAACTCAACGATTTTGTGTATCTTTCCTGTCGGGATCATTTCCAAATCCTCCGTGATCCCCTCACTGTTATTTACCGACCGGTCACCGTCGCCGTCCTTTGATGCCCATATAACTTCCTCAGACGAGGACCGGCCCATTATGACGTCAGCCCTTAACACAGAAGAACTAATCTTTCTATCGCCAAAGGATTTTTGTAGGCGATTCTGATGAGTTTTCCGTTTTGGTCCTGCGCCAATGGAACACGTGAAATTCTCGTCACCGGATCCGTGGATACGTCCTCGGGGAGATGGCGAGGGTGGATTGTTGCATCCGGAGTGGACAAGGATATTGTATTTCACCAGCAGTGGCTTCATCGTCACGGCAGATACGGCTATGACGCTGACCCCTACCTCGACAGCGGACCAGATCACTAATTCTGAGTTGGTGAAAAGGAAGTTTACCATATCATTCCCATTGTGAATATACACAAGTCTAGCTATCGTGGCAATGCTCGCTCTGTAATGGTTCGTTAGAATATCGCGCATGTTCTAGGAATATAGTCAGAAACTTACACTGCTCCAAAACCAAGTAGCAAGCTGGCGGATACCTTAGTGCGGTGGCTCAAATTTAATTTCCGTAACATCAAGGCAGGGACAATTGCAAGCGTTATATCACCCAGGCAAATAATTGAACCGTGTACGTAGCCTCCGGAAACAACTGTGTGATATTGCCGGCATGTTCCTTCGTGAGGTGGTCTTTGGAGCTGCTCCCACAAAAAGCTGACTGGAGAACAAGTGAACAGGCTGAAGAACCAGTAGAAAGTTGTAAAGATGGTCGTAATCGCACCGACCACATATATCGCGTAGACATAAGCTCGTCCAATGACAACGACTCGTAGTAAGGATAAACAGAATGAGATTTTTACTAGCCCTGAAGCGATGATATAAAAAAGATTGGCAATGAAGAGACCCTACGCCAGATGTCAACGATGTCATCCCATGAATGCTGTGTTGTCTTGAGGTTCGTATATCAGACCTTGAATGCATTTACGGTCTTCTGGACAGATTCTATCTCTGTATTGTGTTTGCCCAGCCCTTGGGTCGCTGAGTAAATGAGCGAGCCAACAAACGCGGAGAACGCCAACTGAGGAATCACCGGCGGAAAATCAGCTATGCACAAGAGAGCGACAAAGATACTGCTTCCGTCGATGGGCGTGGTGTACATATGTATCAGCGCACGGGATGCTGTCCAACTTACCATAGCTATGCCCGCGATGAAGTCGTCAGCGCCCCAACGGGTCATGGTTAGCCGCACATAGCAGCGGAATCCGATGATTATCCATGACAGGGTCACAAAAGTAGCTGCAGCGACAATGATAGGCTGGCTTTTGTCCTCCATGTCGGGGGGGCCGTCGCGCCTGTAGAAGGAAATCGGCTGGAGGAAACTGCTGCTGCGGCGAGCAAAAGAAGAGCAGAAAACCAACAACATTTGATCCTCTCCAGACTGGCTAAATAATGGTCAAGGGTATCGTATCGGTCCAGTCTTATGCCATCCTTTACCCGCCTCGTGGAATTCTGTGGGGCACCATCTTGAACCCTCAGGGCCCCTTGAATACTGATACGCCAACAACTTGACAATTCCTCAACCATACCCGCAGGGCAAACTCAGACAAAGGACATTGGTGCGAAGTCGATCTGATCAACATGGGAGCCTGATAGTTTCATTATTATTGACACTGACAGAGCATCGATTGGCCAACTACTCCGGATGAGCGACGATGCGAAACTTCTGAGGGCTAAAGGCGCGCGCCGTCATGACAAGCGCCTAGGCACGTTCCTTCGCTTTCAAGCCTCGAACCTCGAGCCCATCGACTCCGCTTGGCTGGAGAGCAAGGGACCCGTTTCCCGCCCATCAAATTTTTCAAAATTCTCCATGTTGCGATCACTTCAATTCCTTCAAGGTTCATCAAGCTGGATGAATTGACGGCTCCATCTACGTTACGCCACGGCATATGTCCGTAGAGAACCAGATTACTCCATTTTGATTCAACATATGCCTGGGTTTCCCTTCGAGGTCGCCACTGGTACCATTACAGAGGCCAAAAGCCGACAATTTCATCCAACCTTAACAGGCACATTTAGCCGGTCGTTCAGCGTCGTGCTGTCCCTGGGACATCTCGCGGAGGTACGGTACATCTGCACGGAGGCCAGAAGATCGTCGACACAGTCAGGAGTCGAACCCTGCAAGGTTAAAACTTGCCATCGTACTCCGTACAGTACATACATGGCCAGTCCGGCCTCCCCTCTCGCCATGTGAGGGTCCGTTTGCTTGATCTTGTCCTGGTCAAGCTCAAAAGGGGTCGGTGCGCCCAATGTTCAGCAAGGCCAAAGTAAAGGCCCATAAAAATGCCAATCTCCGCCTTTTTCAAAGCCAGACAGCCACTAGGATGAACTAGATGAAGCTTAAAAGCTCTTTGGGTCGAGTTAGTTAACTAACCGGGCCCTAACTTAACGTAATCAACCACCTTCCCGATCACACCACCTTCCCGATCACTTCTCCACTATTGAATATCTTTACAAACAAATTTCAGATTAACTATATAGAATACTCAACTAATTATATTATGAAATGCTTCCTATATCTTGAGAATATGTACGAGCAGTATGTCCAACTTGATTACACTTACTACATCGTCGTGCTGCACGCTTTTGTACCTGCTCCTCAGATTGCTCAATCCCACCTCTTTTCCCTTCATTCCCCCTTCGCACACGATCCATCCCTTCTTCAATCGTCAGACCC
>JAFEJD010002392.1:0-14531 GCA_018296065.1 Blastomyces percursus | reverse complement strand
GCACTACTACAGCGGTTGGATGACCAATGGTTTATGAAAGGCTGGGCACGGTACTTGGTGAAGCAGATTGAAACGGCGCTCGGGGGGGAGTGGCAGCAGTGGTTGTACTGGCCGAAGGAAGTGACAGGAATACAGACTGCTTCGCCGCAGTAAAATCTTTTCTGTGCCGGGGGAGGGGGGGTTGAAACTGGTCACAGAACATGTCGGGGGAGGGGCGAGGAGAGGAACAGGCCGTGCCGAGCTTAGTCTTAGTTTAGAGAAACGAGACTCTGTCTCATTGCGCTGCATCGCTTCGACTTGCCATGGGCGAAGAATATCTCTCACGCAGTGAGTGGGGGATACGCCATATTATCTCCTTATTCCTAGTTCTTGGTTCCTTCAAAAGTAACATGTTTTATGCGTGCCCCCTCTATCTTATACTTGTATAACACATGGCGAGGCCCACCCACCAGAGACATCCTAGTTCCTTTTGCATGCGATTGGCGGTGATGGCACATCATAGGATATGATCGGTTATATTATTACTTAGAGTGTAATTCTTACAATGCAGGTTATACTTTGTCTACCTAGGTCCATTCTCAAACATGCCGCTTTACGGACTTGGGTGGCTCAGCCTAACCTCGAAACCAAGAAAATTCCAGCCCTGCGGAATTATTTTCCTTCGTATTGATTATCATCAGCTTATTAATTATTTTGCGAAGGGATATGTCTGTCCTGTTTGATCTCTTGACTTACAAATATCTCATAGGAAGCCAAGAAGTCCTCGGTCTTGGCACCACCCATTCTCAGCCTCCAGCCTCGACTTCATCTCATCTCAACCTCAATCACAGCTCTCTTTACTCTCACGCAGTCCTATCTAACACGCCAAATCCCTTTTTTACCAACTAAGGAATGCATCTCATAGCTAACTATGAACTCTCCCAACCGGTTCTACCAATTCGGTGGGCATCTGGAATATTCCTGGCTGTCTGCTCTGTCCTATATTTAGCCACCCGCTAGCCGCCGACTTCAAGGCCCACTCAATCAGCGCATTGCCATCCCTGAAACCTCAATGGTTGCGCTTCTGTATCAGCCAACGCCCGCGGTTCCACGACAATCAACCACTCATGCGATGGGCTTCATGGGCTCACGGCATCACTTGCCCCCGCCCGTCATGAGTAATTGTTCACCAGAAATGCCCATTGCGCGTGTCAGTGTGGCCGGCCCACTGTTATGCTACTCGCTGGCGCCTGGCCCAATCGACTCCGTTCTGTTAGAGTGTCGATGTAGCGGAAATGCTACGCCTCTCAGGGCTTTTCACTTATTCTTTCTCTTTCTCTTTCTCTCCATATCTCTTTATTTCTCCACTTCCAAACCATGCATCTTTGAACTTTCCAAGCGTCGTGTCTCCTTCCCTTGCCAGATGGAAACTTGATGGTGGAGGCAGGAGAATCAGATGGAGTGCATATACGTTCATTTCCATTCATATCCTTATTCTCACTATTTTCTATTTATTTCGCTGTACATCATCGTTCACTAAATACCTTTAATTACCTTTCGTCCCCGCCCGCAGTTGTTGTTTATTACTTCAACAACTTGTAAGGGTCATTGGCGCTGGTCGTCAATAACCTATTTAGTTCTCTTCTCAACTCTTGCGGATCTCAGTCTTGCGTCTTCACGACTTGGACAGCTGACGCCATTACTTTCTGCTGTGTGAAGTCGGGGTGCATTTGAAAGGAGGAAGGAGCTAGCAAGGTCACCGAAGCGAAGCGAAGTGGGGAGTGCCGGCACTCTCAATTCTCGCGGAAAAGAGGGTTAGCTTCCCTCCGTTACTTTGAAATATCCTGCTTGTTAGGAGAATAGGAAAGGGAAAGAATTTGTGAGAGTTTGAGTTGAGGTAAAGACCAAAAATCGAAGGATATGGTCGATAGGATCCTCGCCACTTTTCTTGCGGCAGACGGGCTTTTTGTCCTTGGGGGCGCCCTCATTCTCGCTGTTGCACTCATCAGCAAATCGCAACTGGGTGCCGAAGCTACATTGGATAACATCGCGCACATCTTGCTGTTGTCGCACTGTCCTATCACCCGTTCGTCTTGTCTCTCTCCCCGGCAGAACCAAATTTATACATCAATTTTTATACACATGTACCTTAGAGATATTTGCTGACATTTTTTTACGTTGTATTTCTGTTCTAGCGGCGATCATCAATGCTGGCTTCATATTTTTCACCTTCATCCTCTCATTACCCGCGATAATACTCGGAACGGACAGACTGTGGCTCAAAATCCATGGTTGGTTCGTCGTGACAAGCGGTATCTTCACCCTTTGTCTAGGGCTTAGCATCTGGTTTGAAACGCTGAAAACACGGTCGAAATTGGGGATAATGTGGAAGGAACAGCCTGCAGCGGTACAGAGTTTGCTGCAGCAAAGGGTACGTTTTATATATATATATAAATCTTCATGTCTCACGTTGAAAGGGCGAAGAGGAAAAAAGAGACCGGAGGCTACATATATAATATGCTGACAAGGTGTGGTGTTTTCAGTTCGACTGCTGCGGCTATCTGAATAGTACTTCTCCGCCATTCCAAATCGATCAAGCATGCCCGAACCCCCTTGTCGCTGCGCAGAAGGCAGGCTGTGTAGGGCCTTTCTCCGATTACGCAAACCACTTCCTGGACGTTATTTTTACTGCGGACTTTGGTGTTGTCGGTAAGTCATTTCCCAGCCCTTTTTCTCCCCTGCTCGTTCAATCTTTACAAATCGTCATAAATCGTCAAGAAAGAGAGAAAAGAGTGTTTTTTAATCTCACTACTCATATCTCCACAGCCATTGATGCAATTCTCCTCCTCTGCATCGCAATTGTCCTCAAAGCCCGCAAGGACCGCGAACGGTACCGCCAGATAGATTTAAAGAATGGGTTCGAAAGTATATAAGAAAACAGATTGAAATGTGTATTTACTGCCCGGCAGCTGACATCAAGCATTACTCGTCCCGGTTTACGTTTTTGATGAGCCGATAGAACATTAAAAATTGAGAATTTGAGCCATACGCGCCGGAAATGTACCTGGATTAAGTAAGGGGATCAATGTGTTGGGAGGACTAAGTCCTTTGTCAACGGCTAACGCGGCACAAGGAAGCGGATGTAATATATTTTGCCAGCGTTCAATCTTACCGGGGAGAAGACCAGTTTTGACATACTTGCTTTTTATTACTCTATCCCCTATGTAAAAGAACAGCACAGCAGCTGAGCTCCTATCGTGTCAATGGTCAAATTACACAGGCACACTCCGTCGGTGCCTGACCCCGAACTATCTTCAAGGTTATGGCCGAAACTTCCCCAAACCTTAGTATACGACTTGGTCATTGTATTTTCCCCCTTCTTCGTGATCATTTTCATTTTGGTCCTTTTTCTTCATTTTTTCCTTTTCCAGTTCTCCCTTGCCTTCGTCCGTTTTCACCCAACTTCACTTCGTCATCTATCTCCGTTTCAATGCTGTTGCTTTGGCATCTGATATACATTAGATAAGACAATACATTTTCTTTTTATTCAATCATTATTATCCTTGTAGTTTCTTCATTCTTTAAGTATACCTTTGTTCCCCAACACAGCTAACACCATGTGCAGCTATGTATGTACGTACCAAATTTACTCGCTTGCTTGCTTATTTGTATCTATAAAAAATTGGATGGATATGAATATACAACATTGGTTCTTTGATTCATTTCCTATCCAATCATGTTGGTATGTAGAAGAGAGAAAGTGTAGGGGAAAAAAAAAAAAGTGCACTAGAAAAAAGAAACTACACTCAAAATCCTTCTCCGCCTAGGAGAGGAGGTATGACCGTGGAGTGCAGATGGAGTAAAATGTACGGTTACACTAAAAGAGCGGATAAGATCAAAGAAGTGTGCGAGGGAATAGAATGCATTCTATAAAATACACCGTACCTTCTACTCTAGATTTTTTCTTTCACCAAAAAAGGGCCAAGCGAACCAACCCACCGGATAAGAAAAGCCAGCTAGGGATGGATGGCACTTCGATTGAGTTGTAAATAGATGCAGACAAGCATACATGCAAAGTATATCGAATTGAAATGGAAACAGCAAAAGGGCCAAATCCTACCAAGATAAGGTAAGAAAGAAGAGAAAAATAGGAAAAGTAAACTCCTTTTTGATGCCCATGAGTTCCCCCGTCTTTCGCCGTATGTATGTCTTTTCCAGAAAATGTAAGCGATATGTAAAGTGCATTTGTTGTTATAAAAGATAAGAAGAAGAAAGAAAAAAAGAAGAGAAAGGACACGCAACGGGAAATGGTAAGAAAATGCGTGGTTTCGTTAGGTATGGACGGATAACAGTCAAACGAGAAATTGGAGAGTGTAGAATGGGGGGGGATGCGATGCCGGACGTCAAGAAATAGAGGATGGATGAAAATTGGGAGGAAACCCCCCTCCTCGCTGGCCCCCGGAAGGAAAGGAACATTTCGTATCAATCTTAGTATAATTTACCTGTCTTCAATATGTCATTGTGCTTTTAGCTTGCCTTGTTTTCCTTCTGTTGGGTTCAGTTTCTTCTTACTCGTTGTTGTTGTGACAGTAGTGGTAGTTGTGGTGCTTGCGGCATCTATATCACCGCCACCGCCAGCCGAAGTGGGGGTTGAATCGGGAATATCCATGGCAGCTGCCATGTCGGGCGTGGTTCCGATCTTCAATTTGCTGGGGGGGGTGGGCTTTTTGCCGGAATATTTCTTTGGGGTGTTTAGTTTTTTCTTTTTGGTGATGGATCCGGATGCTGCATCGTCGTCGCCACTGGGAAGGGCACGTTTGAGAGTTGATGGTTTCATTGGAGGTGGAGCTGGCGTATTAGTTCCATTATCCATTGGGGTGAGGTTGCGTTTCGTCTGCCTACCTGATAGACCTAGGCATCTATCAAGGTGTTGGGCGACTCTGGTGACGACGAAGTAGCGTGGGCAGTTAGGGCATTTCACGGTGGGGAAGGAGACTTTTTCGGCGACGGCGTGTTTGAAAGAATTTGAGGGTGTTGACGGCGTTGATGGTGGACTAGACGCAGGTGTGTTTGAGCTGGTTTGCTGTTGTGGCTGTTGCTTTTTCTTTCTGTTTATTTTATCCGTAGCGAATGGATTGCCATGAACATCATGGCCGGGCATGATGATCGGGGGGTGTTTTTTACAGTATTCTTTATATGGATCTGGCGGTGGTCTAGAGCCAATACCGGAGAGTGGGTAAAGAAGACGGGGGAGACGGCAGTTCGGACACAGGATTTCTTTTGTCATTTGAAACGGATTCCCTTTCAAATAAACTTTCCCACTGTCATAGGTTGCACCGTCTGTTTCTATCCGAACGGGATCGTGACCTTTTGGCTTCACACTTGACGGAGCAGTGGCACCGGGTTCGACCGACCCGCTCTCAGGTGCTACCAGTTCATTTGCTTGGAGACGGCTTGCTTCTTCCTCCCCAAGTTTCTTTGCCAGGACGACAGCTGACCTCATGCGCGCAATTTTCTCTTCACGGTGGACCTTCGCAACAATGTCATGTATTATATTGTAGAAAGTGTCATCCAGAACACTCCGGACCTGCATGCCAGTCAGACAGCGCAACCGTAAGCTCCTCGGAACAGAGAACGCTATCTCATAGCCACGAAATCATACAAGGGTTGCTGGGCGCTTACCAATTTAGACATGGGTGCAGAGGGTATATCGTTGTTCGCATCCGCAGTCCCAGCCATGCTGGAAAAAAAAAAACCCTGTTTTAGTACCCGAAATCAGTTTATATGAATCAATGAAGGGCCACCAAATCCATTCAGGCCCTGCACGAGATAGCGACCATTTCGGGAAATAGTGGTAAAAAAGTTCTCAGGTTGACGCCTTGCCACCTGCACAAAAGCCCTCATCACTAGCTTTCGTGGGGTTTCCTCGAATCTCCAAGTGCATATAGAGGCCACGATGCGGTGACAGGGTGACTTCAACACGGGCAGAATAGGGTCTGACCTAGTGCTTAAAATGGATCACCTCAGAACAAACTCCTCAATGTGCAACCCTTGACTGCGCCGATTCCTTTGTCCCAAATGTATATAGCTTATTCTCCATGCGTTTTAACCAACACGAAAGCTAGCCGATAGGATGAAGACTGTATGCTTTTGCAATGAAACTCGCTAGATGGTTCTTTTCTATCTCTGGCGCCTGCCAGCTCCAATTGCAACTTCTTGGCCGGTGAGCGGCGTTTGTCTAGAGGCAACGAGGGCTATCCAAAAACAAAAAAAGGAGTAAAAAGGAGAAACCATAGGACGCACTAGGCGCTCATTTATGGGGAAGTATGTAGGAAGCGGCGTGGATGGGTTCTGAGCCTGGCCTACGGCCTGTTGTATAGAGTTAGCCGTTAACACAACGTCAGCTCAAGATTTCGGCACGAAGTCCTACGTTGGTGCAAAACTAACCTCCGGTAAGCAGAACCTTCCAAAAAATGCACGCTACTCCGTCCTCTGAACGGCACCAAAGCTAGCCAAGCTGTGAAGAAAGTGGGCTGTGAGCGGGCGTCGTTGTAGCGCTGCACGATGAACTGTCCAAATGAAGCTCATAGCTTCCAAGGTTTCTGCCGCTGTCTTTGTTCGAGAAATCTGGTAATGTTACGGTATTTCACGGAACTAGGCGTAACCCTTATCTTATCTAATCTCATCTCCGCAATCTTGCATCTCCAAAGACGCCAATATCGACACCACCCTCAGGCATTCACTTTTCTCAACTGGACAGGGTGGCCCGTTTACTTTTTGTTATATATGGCCGCCAGGTTTCCTTACAGTAGAGGAATGTCGCGTCCATAGAACTCTTCCGCCAACTACGCATCAGAACTATGGCATTCCCCTTTTTCGCGAGGAGCGCGACGGCCAAAGCCACCCTTGCTCCGCCTTTCTCTTCTTCCTCCACAGCAAACAACGGAACCAACAACAGCAGGCCAAATGCCGATAAGTCGAGCTTCAGAAACAGCGTTCCCTCCTTTCAAACTACTCCCTCGGCTCCTCCACCATCTCTAGCTTCGACGCGCGTTGACAAGTCACGTAACACCAACCCCGCATTTGAGCCGAAGCCGTACCCCAGCTCTCTCGACACATTTAATACTCCACACCCAAACGTCACTGTCGAACCAGTCAGGACAGCGCATGTCCCATCGTTAATGCGAATTACAGGCCTGCTACTTCCAGTTCGCTATCCAAATTCGTTTTACACGGCCACGATCACAGATCCCGTTGTCGCCTCAGTGTCACGGGTTGCCATTTACCACGACCACCCCGTCGCCGATGTGACTGCCACTACCTTCTCCACAACTGCCAAGGTACCATCACTGTCGAGTTCAGATAAAGTCATCGGCGGGATACGATGTAGATTAGAACCTCTACCTACATCCCCTGATTCGCCTGCTCCACGTCCGCTGCGACAGGCGACGAACTTATACATACAAACTCTACACCTACTATCACCCTATCGTGACAGAGGCATAGCTGCGTCCCTACTGGACTCCTTGTTATATGATCTAGATGTCCCTCCAGGAACGCCAATGCGTCCGGTATCATCGATTGTTAGGCATTACAATATCCGGACAGTTACGGCGCACGTCCACGAGACTAACGAGGAAGCGCTGCTCTGGTACGTTGCACGGGGATTTACAGTCCAAGAACATGTGGTTGAAGGGTATTACCGACGGTTGAAACCTGGTGGTGCGAAGATAGTCAATCTCAAGCTGGAATGGGACGAAGATGATGAGTGCACTAAGCCCAATCCACCTGGCGAAGTCGGAGACAATGACAATGAAGGCGACGATGACTGGGAGAAGGTTGAACTGGATGAAGACACTGCTGCTGCCGCAGAGAAACTAGAGGACTATGACACCGTCGACATGCAAGAGTGTGTTAGGAAACGGGCGAAAAACTCCTGAACGGTTGGCGACTGACGTAGAATTATGCTTGGAGTCCGGCGAAAATATGTTTGCTTTACGCACAGCCAAATGCTATTTTCTGATCCTCTGGGGATAAATTTTGCATGTGGATTTACCGTACATTACTCCTCAGGCACAAACTCAACTCAGTTACCCCTTAAGGAGCCAGGAAACATCGCGTCTGCGTATTGGTACCGACCATGTATCTTTCACCTCCACTTTCTATCCGCCCAGAACCGCGTCCAATGCAGGCGAACCAGCTATGCATTTCCAAACGTGTAAGCGCTTTACAAACTCCAACCTTTCCTGATAGGGGTATTATGCGGAAACGTACCTCATCTTCTCTAACTATTTACAATGGTATTTCATCAAACTTTCCCCTTCATCTCCCAACCCACGGAAACTTGCCAAGAAAACGAGAACTACGAACAACTCGTCCTATCTACGGGGTTGAGGATTCTCCGAAGTCGTTTCCTCAACATTATAATTTACGTCGCTACTTCTTTTACGGACAAGCAACATGCGTCTACCTCGGCTTACACAGGTTTTGTGCACAACTTCAACAATCCCGTTGAGGATCCAGCATAGAAATCAATATCCGACTCCGGGAACAAGTGAATGTGACGGACCGGGGGGGGGGGATTGCCTATTCTACTCTAGGGTAATAGGATAGAAAAACCACAGCGCCATCTAAGCGATTCATGAATTGGATGTACAGTACCTCTTTTCTGATGCATATAGTTATATGATATTCTATCTATTTCCGTAATGATTTTATGTGCAGAATACATGTTTAAAATACGCCAAGGCGGCTGGCTCCAATTGATAGACTTAGTTTTGTAGAGTCTTAACATATTGGAAAAGCATATTGGAAAAGGGTATCTCATTGTAGGAACACGCAGGAGGTTATACAGGTGGTTAGCCAAGCAGCAAGCGGCCGAAATTTGGATATAAATATATTATAAGAATGATCCCATTTAATGGGTCTAAAAATGCTCTAGCCTTGATTATACGGCCTTCAAGGTGTGAAGGAATGGAAGAAGGAAAAGGAGAAAGGAGAAAATAAACATATATACAGAGTTGTAGGATATAAAGAGAGGTATTTTTCTCTTCGGATCCTTGACCGGATGTGGTGTGGAAAACAAATGCAGCCATCCTTCCCACTGTTCTGCATAAAAGTAATAATTTTTTCAATGTAAGTAAATCACAATCCTAACCCGGGTATCCATCTTTCATCCAAATATGACCATAGGAAAGGAACAAGAAGTAAAGCATGTTGATGCTGGTAAGATAAGATATATGCTAATCAACATCCTCAAAACAAAAGCGATCCACCGCGCTCCAACATCACCCGTCCTCTCAAATCGCATAATTCTCCGTATGCAAATACAACTCATCCCTGCCAGGATCTTTCATAACAACTCTCTGCAACTGCGCAACCGTTCTTGCCACATCAGTCCGCATACTAGGCGGCCCACAGACAAATACACACGTACGCCGGCCAAATTCCTTGGAAAACTGTCGCAGCATAAAAGGGATGTCCGGTCGGCCGTATTCGGTGCGCCAGCCGTCACGTTTCTGTGTCGGGAGGAAGGCGAAACGCATTAGGTTCTTTTGAAAGAGGGTTGGGGTGCTGGGGAAGCCGAAGTCAAACGACCGTGGGTCTTCTACGTCTTGTTGTTGGTGTTGGTGCTGTTGGTTGAAGTAATCTGGGTGGGAGAAGGGGAACGAGGGGAATGGATGTGCGGGACTGGGGATGGGAACAGGAGCGATGATTTCAGGGCCCTGGGAGCGCGAGTGGTGGTAGTTTTGGTGGTGTTGGTGGAGGTGGGCAGGCGGGAGGGCGGCGATGCTGTCTTCGTTTTCGCGACGGAGCTCTTTCTCGCGCTCTGGGTCGCCACCGGCTTCTTCACGGATGTAGGCGGAGTTTCGCTTGCTGGCTACTCCCTGGAAGACGTCGTTTATCCGGTCGTGCAGGACGGTGCTATGGGGCCTCGAGCGTGTCATGGTCGTTCCGTCGTAGCGCTTAGCGGCAGTGAGGTAGAATTGGCAAATGACAGAGCCTGGAGGGGCGTATTCACGACATATTCGCAATTCTTCCTTGAACCATTCCATTGTTTCCGGGCGCTTGAGGGCCCAGATGACCCGCACCGTTCGCGTAAGAGCCTTACCGTCTCGCATTCTTTTGATTAAATCAAGAAGCTGACTAGCAATGGCTGTAATGCCGCTACCTCCTGCAAAGAATACTACGTCATCGAATGAGGCCATTTCCCGCCGCATGCCTCCGTAAGGTCCATCTATAAAGGCACGATATGTCTTATAAGGACCCTTTTCAAGAGCGGTGTCGAGTACTTTGCCAGTGAAGCCACCGAATGGTCGAAAGACGAGTGTCATATCTCGGTACTCCTCGCCATATTCGGATGGAAAATCGCCACTACATAGAGAGGCAACAGTGAAGGGATGATTTTCGAAGAATGAGATGCCCGGCATCCGTAGATAGACGTACTGGCCTGGTCTCCATTTCATCTGAGTGGGAACCGTGACTTTGACAGCAGTTTCAGGAAGAATTGTGACTGCGGACTCTTCTCCGATGAGCCAGGAGAGGCGGAAGGGATTGGTCCAATTTAAGAAGAACAGTCTGGCAAAGTATGACACCACCCAGATCGCCACGGTAGAAAACAGGTAATGCCAAGAACTTAAGAAGTTTTTGCAATGCCAGAAAAGCATGCCGAGAAAGACGGTGCTGACAGGGGCGTGTAAAGTTACGAAGAGCTCATACATCCTATTCCGCAGCACGGGTAAGGAATGGACGCAGAGGAAACAAAGTGGTGCGAATGCAGCCAGTCCAGAGGCATAGATATACAAATTTCCGGTGCGAAGTTTCTCATATATTTCAAGTCCGTTGTTCTCCCAGACAGGGGTAATGTAAAAGGGAATCATGTGGACAAGGCTTAAAAAGAGGCAGAGGTAGCCACCCCATCGATGGAGCACATTAAGCCGCTCATGGCCAATGCCAGTCATTAAGGAGATGAGATTTGCCTTCGAGCTCAACGCGATTATCCACGGCATCAATGCCACAGCGATCATTCCGGCACGTATAGCTAAGGGAGGGGATCCGACTCGGATGCTGCTGTAAAAGAGAGGTTGGGGTATGAAACAATAGAGCGTAACAAAAATTAAAGCCATCAACACTATAACAGTGGCGCCCATCGACGGGGCCACGATCTCCAGTTTCCATATTCTGATAACGGGAATCGGTCTGTAGACTAGCCATCTTATCAACGCTGTCAGGTAGTTAATAAGCGATAGATTCGATATTGAGGATTCTTGTCTACGCGGGTTTGTGGATGGAAGTGGGCCTTCTGAGGGGAAGAAGTTGCGCGAAGAATTGGTAGTACCAGGGCTTGTCATTTCGAAATCCGACTGTGGCGATGACGTCTTGTTATTAAGGACTTCTTCCTTGTAGAGGCCTGTTCTTATCTTATCGCACCAAACATTGTAAAGATAAAGCAAAGTTGTGGCAATGAGCAGGATGATGGAGAAATATACCCAGCCAATAGCATATTTACCTGATTCTGCCCATGGATCCCTTTGGCTCTCTTCTATTTCTATTGGAGATTGGTGGACGTCGGGCGGAATTGAGATGCGCTTCGCCAGTGAAACCAACGGTTCCAGACCTGTAGAAAAAAGCCCCGAAGAGTCCTCCAACCTGGTTAACGGTGACATGTTTTCGTCGATTTCAAAGGCGCTCTACAAGTTGCGGTATGCCAGCCACTTATTCCTGGTCCAGCTGGTAGCTATATCATGGAGATATCCTGGCCTTCCTGATTTGAAGATTCCTTCGCCTCACCCGTTCGGAATAGACAAATGTCTCCCTCTAATCGACCAGCTCGCAGCTGGCTAGCTACCGTGTCTACCAATCAATGGTATCTCTTTTATAACACAGTTGTTCACCCGCGGAACCGATGCGCAAGACGACGGAGAAGCGCAGGATATTCACGGAATCAACGAGGCCAATGTCTAAAGTTGCCACGGCATCCGAGAAGTCAACGGTTATTAATTAATGTGCATATTGTCAAGGCCAAAGATGGAGTCAGAGAAGAAGAGCCGCACGACGATTGAATCAACAAGTAACTGCATGCGAAAAGGTGAAGATTTTAGCTCGTGTAGGTTCGTCCCCAGTTGGTTTTTTGAGCTGTTCGGACCCAAGACGTGTTACTTTTAGACCGTATGACAGAGTATGTAGAAGCAGTGCAACTGGCTCCCACGATACTTGCGATGAGACAAGTTTGAGAAGACGATTTAAGGCAGGAAAACGACGGAACGGACCAAAGCAGGCCAGACTTGGTGTCGAAGTGGGTGCAGAAGCAAAAATATATTAGAGAAACGAATGAATGCAAATATACGTCAGGCAACAACGGCCAGCCTGATGGTCCCTTGATGGGAGGTATATTCGACAAACTGCGAGGCAGGTGGCTCGATATATGGCCCGGTTCGAGGGACCGGATCCGCCCGGCGCTTGGGGAGTCGCCCAGGTGGGACAGGAGCTGCTTCCTCGGAAAAGGGTGCTTTTGGCCGTACTAACCGGACTCAGGCTTGCTCTGGAAGGGAATTGGCTGGCAGACAGTCGATGGTCTTGGAGTAATAATGTAATGTGATGAGAGCGTAGACGATGTTCAGCGAGTAGGAGGAAGTCAAAACTTGGAATTACTTGACAGTATTCGAAAGTTCGTCTAGATGCATGAATTGTGGAGTGTGACTGAAAAATGGCTGGACCTTCTACAATCTCCTTCGTCTGTTAACCTGGCGGCTGTTTGAGTTTTCACGCTGGAGGGCTTATTTTTATTATGTTCATGCCAGAGTTGGGAGGATCCAAATGGCGCTCAACAGGCGCTTTTGACTCTTGAAAAGGAAAACTGAGCGCATGGGGAAGGCGGCGGGGCTGCATCGGAGAAATAGCTCTCGGCGATGTGGCCCTGGGCCCCTTTGCCGTAGACCTCCTTGGGGAGCGGGGATGTATAGTGATCGAATCAGAAGCGAGGATGGGTTGCTCACATTGTGACATCACGCATCCGAGATGGAATTTCCATTGCTTTTTACCTTGGCTATGAGACTCGATCTTGATCCGTTTCACTAGGGCCAATCAGAAGCTTTGCTAGATTGATAACTAGAGTGCCTCGTTCACAACATCCATGCCCAAAGTCTTGTGCTAGGAAAATGCAGGGACTGGGTGACAAAACATCTCCAAGCAAAGTCACACTTTTAAGAATACTGTTCTCGAAGTCTTCAGAGCTCCAGCTGTTCGTCAGTAGGAATGGAGAGGGCCGCATGTACACTTTCGGCAGGTATCTGCGGCCTGACTCTTGGTTGAAAACGTGCCTGCTTCTATATTGTGAAGGATACAGGGTAATTACCATGCAGCCAGACTCCCTCGAGCATCCTCGTCGCAAAGCTGAGGGCAATTGGTGTCACCACATCGTAACATTCCGTCCGACCTGTACAGGAATCGGGACAACCACGCTGCCAGCCGTGGCCATCCTCGATGCGATAACCTGGCTCTAAAACTTAGCCCTGCCAATCACAGGAGACAACAAGAGGCTGGCGAATGAGGGAGCTGTGTTAACCGCCGCGAACCCTGGCTCGCTGGCCAACATCTGGCCTCACAAACCCCGGCATCGACATGGTATTGGCGACCAAAGGCTTGACGTGCTTCAGTCTGCAGGGTCTCGTGCCGGGTTTGGTCCGTGACGACTCTGATGAGGTCGCAGGAGGCCGTTGTTCCCCGGCCAGTTAGAGAGTCTTACACGGGCTTAGTCTCGGGAAGCTACAGCGGATGATGAGTTAATCCGCGCCTAGCCATTATTTCTTTTATTTCGCACCCCAAATAGCGTCATCTGTATGGCTCTTCCTGCAGGTGGAGGTGGAGAAGATGGCTGGGCTGGGTGCAGGCGGTTGGCCCAACGCTATCCAAGGCCACCCGCGCTCGCCTCCACTCATACATTGTTTCTGGCCTCACCCTTTCTTCAGCATGGGGCCCACCGTTTGGTCAAACGGCCCTGGAGCCAGGTAGGTGACCTGTCCATTCTTCATCCAGCTTACCGGAATGTTTACGGAGAAGTCGGAAGGATGTATAAGAACTACATCCATCACAGCAAGGGTATTGTGTGACAGCATGCAATGCCGGCTAACCGAAGATGTCTCATATCTCAGATTCTATGGTATGTTGGAAGAATTTGAGAGATGCAAGATGGCATGTCAGGGAGGTGTGGTGCTAGCTGTATCGGAGCCCCGTACATGTATTCCGAAATGCAATCATCAAGGTCTACGTTCTGAAGGTTTGAGGGAGCAGTGCGAGGTCACGTGCACTTACACCCGCCCACCGCCTTTGTCCAAATATTCTCCGCGTATAATGTAAAAGCTCAAAAACAGCAGAGCGCCGATGAGAACCTCCGCGATTTGATGGTCTGCTAAAGTCCCTCAATTCTATCAAAAATTATCCCTATCTGAATGATTGCAATCACCGCCCCCGCAGGACGAAAACCGGTTTACCCCATCAAAATCTACGCTACTTTTTTACGATTAAATCGCGATCGCTCTCTGGTTACAGAGGGC
>JAFEJD010002391.1:0-22904 GCA_018296065.1 Blastomyces percursus | reverse complement strand
TCAGTAGAGGTGAGTTTTCGATTTCTCAACTGAGAATTGTTTAGAGGCGTACGAACATTGATGCGATAGGGAAGAGTAGAACGAGGAACATCATACAACTTTGCTGCAGCTCGTACACTTGAAATTTGACCACTATCAAGTGCTTTAATAGCTAAAAGAATTCTTCCTTCTTGAAATGAAGCTTGATGACTTTGCATTGTTGACATCTTTGATTGCTACTATGGTAAGTCAAGAGACGCGTAAATGTTTAAGAAGCGGCTCGCTTGGTGATGTGGCTCGCTCGGTGACATATTACGTTATATTTCTTCAATCTTGGCAACATTTTGTTTGTTTTCGCAAGCAATTTGTCCACCATAGCTTAACTCTTATTTTCTAAGACAGCAGCTACTCGTCACAAGAAGCGGTGCCAATCATCAAAACTCTACAAACCTTAGACTTAATGCCAAAGAAAACTCATTCTAGGTATTTTTGAGTTTAGCCATTTTCCATCGGCCAGGAAAACAATATGGAAGGTTCAACAGTTCTGTGGACTTCGTGTGTCTCTGCGTGTGGCCAGCTTGTATATGGCAGCAGTCGAACTTCTTCACAAAGTGTAACAATTTGTCCCTTATAACTATAAGACGAGAGTCATCGCGCGCATCTGATAAGGGACAAAACTGCCTCATGAAAAAGAAAGAGAGTGTCGCGATTGTGTGCCGTAGCAGTAAACCTAAAACGAACGCGAGTTTATCCACAGCGAGGGAGAGCCAGCCCGTTGGGTATTTTTCTTCTCCTCGATCCAACCGTTTGCATTAAATGGGAATGCAATATTCAATGTAACTCCTCTCAAACTCACGGAGTTTGAAAATAAGCTAGGACGACAAATCTGGCTATAATCACCTAGACGAGCAATTGGCGTTTCGGAAGGAGCCTGTGTAGATCTAGTTGTGAAGGTTCATGCCGGCATTATATGATATGCCATTTTTGCTACATAATTGAACATTACAGTTTGTTCTCCAAAAATAGCTCTGACAAAATTTTTACTAAAGAGTAGGATAACTTATAGTAAATGAGAATGAACAGTAATGGGGCCTGCAAGTAAACTTTTTTTTCTCTTTTTTGCAGAAGCGCGTTGTGAATAAACTTTGCGCTGAGATTATATAGACAGCGGGGACCGGAACCAGAATGTTGGAGCTATTATTTTGTCTAATTTCCTTTTTTTTTAAATTAATTAGATAGCAGAAATTACTAATGATTAGTATTTTGTTGGTAATTTCTTGTCCCTGACAGATTTTCGAACGCGTCAGTTATAGTTACAGTGAATGAGTAATTAGCTGACCCCCTGCCTGGCTCTCTTTGTCGAGTTTTGACGCACCGGCAGAAGGTGTTCAACTGGCAAGCAGAACAGGAAGCAAAAAAAAAAAAAATAAAATGAAATGAAATGCAATGAAAATTAAACAAATGAAAATAAAATCCAAATGCCCATTCCCATCCAAAAATAGTGAACAATCAAAAAGATAGAGCAAGAAAATAACATAAACAAGGGGGACCAAAAAAAAAAAAAAAAAAGGTTTCCACGCCGCCACACGCCAATGCTTATACAGCCCCAGAAAATAGACATTAGAACAACGGATCAACAAAAAGAAAACATTTGCCAACGGGTTAGGGCACTTTTGATTCTCCTCAGGTAGTAAGTAGCCCATTTCCAAAATCTTTCACACTGGCTTTTCTATTAGTCCCCACTCTTTTCCCCTTTGTCTCTTTGATTGCCATGAAAGGCTTTGCATGTGGTGGGGGCGGTTAATACGTACACGTGTGGTACGAAGTTGAAATGATGGGCAAGAAACATAAGAGAGCAAATGAGAATTTTGAGAAGGTATATCCCTAAAGTGAATCAACACATTGGGAAGGGCGACAAGGACGGGAACTGAAATTTAAACAATGATTGAACGTAGACAAGACGTATTAGCCCCTGAGTGGTGTATCAAGCTAGGGTAGGTGTAAAGAAATAAATTAAAGCTGACTGGGGATTGAATATGAATCCTGTTCTTAATGCATACACGTAAATTCACACACACACAGAGGAAAATGATGACGTAAGGGGAAGAGAGAGAGAGAGAGTAAAGCCAGGTATCAATAGGCAGGTATAAATCCACATGCCAGGTAAATAAAGGAGGTATAGATAAGTTTGTACACGAATAGTGGCTAGTGAGAGTAAAGCTTCTCGCATTTTGCCTTCTGCTTTCGTTCCTAAAATAGGATTCGGAGGACGTCACATCAATGGTTGCCATTGCCATACCAGTATGAGCCCTGCGGGTTTCCCGGAGCAAATGATGCCTGTGGATTCCAATCGCGACTGCCCGTGTAGCGACCCTGGTTACTGTGGTTGTGTGAAGCGCTCGGGGGTCGAGGTGTCGAAAAACTAAGTGCGGGACTAGTATATCTCACTTCGGGGGCATAGACTTCTGACTCTCCTTTTCCAGTAGAGAATCGAACAGTGGACATCGAAAGAACCGAAGGACTTGAAGAAAGTAGAGGTTCAGGGGTCTTAACGGCCTCCTTCCGGGGTGGGTTGATCATCTCATAATCGCGCGCGGAAGCGCCGCCACGAGCGTCTACGGACACGAATTCTCCGCTGCGCATTACTTTTCGTTTGACAAGGTCTATCCAGCCGAGAATCATGGAATATCGACCTAGGAAAAATATGGTCCATATTCCACTAAGGGACAATAAGACTAGGACAGCAAAGATGGATGCTTCATTGGGTCCCAGACTTGAGGCCAAGTGTGCACATTTATTCTTATCCCCTTTGGACAATACCAGGCAAAAAATCCACGGTTCGGATTTCTTCGCCAGTTCTGGTGTCCGTCTAGCACTATTATCCAGGGATAGGAATATGATTGTGAAAAAAATGACGTTTGCGATAATTGTAAGAACCACTGCAATGCCTCTCCATTGCAATTGAATGACCCTTCTCACACGACGGTATGCCTGGCGAGCTGAGAGAGTCCGCACGCTTCCGGGGTGTGATGGTAGTACTGAACTGTTATCAGTAGTCGGGTTGTTGTCCAGGAGTGATTTGATGTAGACATGTATGCAATATGCTAAAGTCACGAATTGGATCACCAACGCGGCGGCAGCTAAACCCATCAATGGGCCCCAGAAATCCGCCAGGCTGTTGTCATGATTAATGTGGCATATGCTGCCGAATCGATAGGATACCCCCGTGATGGCTAAGCCGAGGGCCAGGCCGACCGCTGGCAATATCCAACCTACTGCCAGCGTTGTGAAAAAAAATTTATTTCCAGGTACCACGTCCCAGCAGATCTGTAGGTGTAGCGATAAAGCGCGACAGAAGCCTTTGTAATCAGATTAGCATCGAGCGCGGAATATTTGAATAATATATAGTTTGAAAGAAAAAAATTCCGAGAACATACTCCACACAATGACGGCCCAGCCACCAAATATAATAAAGGAGCCTGAGAACGCGCACGCTAAATCCGACTTCATGTCGTTGGGGGTTATCTCGTTAAAACATTCGTCTGGTTTGGCGATCAAAGGGACAATAAACGAGAGCTATTCAATAAGATGTCAGCAGGATTCTCAGCTTGGCCCAGATCCAGAGATGCTGCCTCAACATGACCTTTGACAGGGGGGAAGAATGGGTTATTACCTCCATAAATACAATCCCAGCCGTCAGACACACACTTAGATAGTGACGATGCGTCCATTTCACTGGTAATGCTGCAAAGCTAATCAATAGTAGGCAGTTCAAGGCGAAGATTGCTACGGCAATCCAATTGGCAACTTCTGTTTTATTTATGAAGTCTTTTGCAGCATGTTAGTCTGAATCGATTGTGATTTGGAATCAGCCTGAGAGTAGAGATATAATTACTGTTAGGGTATCTCCAGGCTGCATGAGGGCATGGAAGGCAGCATGACGTATTTCCATTCGCTCCGAGTGGGATTTGCTCGCACCATCTACCAGTAACAACTGCGACGTTTTAGCTTTTGCACAAGCAGCACGGGATGTATAGAACGCATCATTATCATTGCGAACACAAATAGGAAAGTGAGGAATTTGACATACATCCTCCAATAGACGGGAAGAGGTCTTCCTGCATGAACGGGGCCGGGCAAAGCCCATATGTACTCGAAGGGCCGGCCATATCTGTGGTTGCCCGCGCGCACGGTGGTGATGGTGATGGTGGTTCCGTTCCTTTTCGTTTAAAACTGCCCTGAACACGATAACAATGTCATATTCTCCTTGAACGCATCGGAAGCGGCCACCGGTAGTATGTGGGAGGTATACGGCGGGATTATCCCAAACCGTCACGGCCCAAGGGCTATACAATTCCGGGGGGCTCCAGAGGATGATGGGGCAGACAAAAAGAATCAATGGCTTCGAGGTATCAAGTTCCCGCGCATCTACAATGATTGTTTAAATATAAGAGAAAGGAAAATTATATGGAGACTTTACTTCATATAGAAAATAATGAAGCACACAAAATATGCAGTGCTAAACGAAAGGAAGCAGAGCCATCAAAGGTCCCAAAATCAAATCCAAGGGGGACCATGCCAATATAATAAGGAAGAAACTCCGGAGTAGCCGCCAACAGAGGGTCGAAGCCCAACTGGAAGCCATGATTAGCCCAAACTAATAATATTAGTGAAATACAATTTATGCTCTTCTCTCTTTTTTTTTTTTGGCACCAAACTCGTGTATCCGCTAATGAAAAAGCAGATACAATGAGGGACCAAAGGTTACTCTCCCTAGCGTGGGCCCCAGCGTACCCATGGCCCATGGCGATACATCGCAACAAAAAGGGTGGACAAGTAATCGGACTGGAGGATTCGGGAAAGTGGGACAAGTCCAGTCCTCTCCAGTCCACAAGCATGCGATGTAAGAGGGAGGAGTAGTTCCACCAAGAGCAGAGCCCCGCCTATCACAGCTCCGGGCAGCCAACCTCCAGCAGAATGTTCCCCTGCCATGCTTGACATCCTTGCCCCCCTCCGGGCACAGCGTGCAAATCCAGCTAGCCGCACGGTCGACGGCATTCCTACACACCTTATTTGTTGACGAGATGGTGTCCCGAGGTGCGTTGCGGGCCTTGATGGAGGACGGATAGACTGATTCGAGCCTGTTGACTGGGATCCAAGAAAAGCTGCGCCGAGCCGTAAGCTCCAGGGGCTGCTGGGCTTGACATGTTTTGTTCCTGGCACCTGACTCGCGCAAGAGAAGAGAGAGGGCAGAGGCGATGGTTTGACATGCATTATTCTCTGACAATAATAATAATACTACTATGTAATTCTTTGAAGCGGGGTTAGAAAATAATTGTTACTATTGGGTTCTACGGAGAAGTGGCGGGAATAAAGGTGTACGCTGCTCTGGGTTGCGGCATTGACGCGCCGAGCAGCGGGCACCGATTTTTGATGGGCTGACGGTTGGCTCTTGGCCCATGAAGTCAAAACCGCCAGGGATCGCGTGAGAAAGGATTCTAGACGGCCAAAAGAAGAGGCGAGGGTTTTACTTTTAGCTGAAAGCAGCCTCCGAGTGGACCCGCCCGGGCACATTTTAGAGTCTTGATGCCGGAGAAGAGGGCTCTGACGCCCGCCCTACTACTACTCCCTGGACAGTTCCCAAGAGAAACCTATGAGGCCATGTTGTATGTACATGTACACGCGGTCCAGGGGAGTCAGTAACTCGCTGGGAACCCACAAGGCCAGTAGTGGGCGCAAGAATGCTGCGTCGAGACCGTTTACTGAACAACCGGAGTGGAGCGGCAAGTCGTCTCGGCTCCAATTTTGCCTTTTGCCTAGACTGGTAGTCTGTGCATGTACACTGTTCAAACCACCATCGTCTGCCTCTTTTTCTCCGGTGGGGCAGCCAGGGGAAGAGAGGGCACAACGCCCATGGGCCATGATGTCTGGCGTCCGCAGCGACTCTTTGGGACTCATTGGGAGGTCAACAATCGAAAGTTGAAACCAAAAGGTGGTGCCCTGGTGGGGTCACCACAGCCGATCAGCGTGTTGTTGTAGCCCTAAAGAATTTCGTGGAATCATGGCTTGCTAAGAGAGAGCAGGCTCCAAGATCTCCTGGCCAGGCTGGCCGTGGGCGACGCTGGACAGATGCCATCATGCTAGACAGCATCAATCTTCGCGGTCTTCGGTCCTCCCATATATCGCAAGATACTACACGACAGTCCTTCTTGTGGTCAGGCGTTGCACAAATTTCACCGCTTGAAATGGACTTTCTACAAATTTATCCTCCCCGTACGAGTCAGGAAGGGGAATTTTTCTCGCCTTGGAGCGAGAGCGCATATTGATATTCCCCTGCTCGCTCCTCTTCAGCCTGGCAAGAAGGCTGAACTCCGTGTGCTCTGATTATTTGCGGCTGCGGAAGGAATTATGTGATGCATAATCTTAGCGCTGCTAGGGTCTTCGAGATGTACCGTCGTTGTATCAATGCATTCCTCAACGGTAATATCCGTCTTGTTCTTCCTAACTGAGCAATTCGTTTGCGTGCTCATGCCTCCTAACAATGCATTGAAACTTATCAGATTATTGACTGGGGATTGCTCCTGTAGCATAAACCTTTTATTATTTTCTACCAATCACAGTTACGTAGTTCCCAGATAACCTACTCTCGTTCATGCCTTTCCCCTCTCGCCGAATCGGCGCAGATCCCAAATCTTTGAATGAATCCCTTGATTCCTAGCATGTGGATGAGTTCGATTCTCCCAGAGAATTCGTTTGGAACATGCTCACCCCTGGAGAAAAGGTTTATAATAGCACCTTGACACTTCCTCGAGTGGGGAAGTGCCACCACATGGCGAACGAAGCGATTGACGGGGAAGTGTATCCCCGAAAATAGCCACATGTCATGTCAAGTGTATACAAGATCTGGCCTCGGAGTATTATTCTCTCAACGGTTTCCGGAGATAAATAGTTAGTTATCCTGTTGGCTCAAGGAAAAAATAACGAAAATATCCGCTTTAGGGTGGTTTAAAATCTGATATGGGCCAGCAAAGAAGAAACGCCGCTGTAATGACTGGTTAGCCCTTGCATGCTTAGTCGATGCATTCTTACGAAAAGGAAAAAGGAAAGAAAAAAAAAAAAAGACAAAAGAAAAAGAGAAAAGCTACGCCATCCTGCGAATTAAAGCAACAGAAAAATTCACATGCATTCATGCCAAAATTGGCTTTACCCCGGACACCATGAACTGAACATACTTCATAACAGCCACGTTCTCCCCGGGGCCAGGAAAGCTTTTCCAAAACCAGTCTTGCGTCTCTAGTTCTATCATAAAACCAGAATCCATGGTTCCTCTTCTCCTTCCCGAAAAAGAGCAGATTTGAAGCAAGCAAATATACGCGAGCAGGTACAGTATGGGGGAAGCATTTAAAGCCAAGTGGGTGCGTTCCATGGCTCTGGATAAAGAGTGCCAGGGACAGTACTGTACAACCACATTGGGGAAACATTATTTTCCTAGATATTTTTTATGCTCCACAGAACCACAATAGTGCATCGATGTGCATCCCTATAGATATCCTTTTTCTGGGGATGATAATAATTCGGAGGAATTTCCCGTTCCCCATGGGGACGAAATCTGGGGTAGGGTAGGCGGATTGATGGTTAGTACGATGTATACCTTGTGATAGTTCGTCGGCATATGGAGATATTCAACCCAGTTTGCAGCCATATTTTATCTTGTGATTCTCTATGAGCAGGTACGTTAATTGCTTGGACGTGGAAATGCCGAGGAAAGTTCCTGAGGGACGGCACGATCAGAGGGGGAAAGTGTTCGCCGTCTCCGATTCCACGATATGCGATATGGAGAATGATGATATCCATGGCATATGTCAATGTGCAGCGTTTAACATGAGAAATAATAGCTCACTCTCCCTGCTGGATGATCTTCCTTTCCCGTCACTTCATTCACCAGCACTCTCGCTGGGTATCGGCGGTCAAAGAAACCAAAAAATATGGACAGAGTTGGAAGTTGCTTGTAGTAGTTCGCATGTGAAACTCTTTTCAAGCACCAATTTGTTTGACCTCGGAGCCTAAAATAATAGGCTGAAAAACTGTAACTACAGATTCGGTTTGCCATTGAGTGAGTTAGCGTTGAACAAGGACCATTATTGCTGAACCCAAAGGGAAAGCAGGGCAAAAACGAAACTCCATCGTTGATAAAGACTTTCTTTGGACTGTATAAGGAATTGAAATGCATAAACAACTGATAGAGTTTGGTAACTTTGTGTAAGCTTAATTACTTCGATAAATTGAAGTAGAAGATATCATCAATTTCCGGAAAGAAAGAAAAAGGGAAAAATCAATTTGTTACTACTCATCGGAGCTGCATCATGAATGAATTCCACGTGTTGAACGCTCCCCAGTGCGATCAAATCAGTACAATACTTACCTAGGCACTTGCTAACGTCCCAAAGGTTTCTCCCCTGTTCTCCCATCTTATCCTGCCTCGCGTGTTTCATAGCTGCATTCCTACCTCTCTTCTTGGGGTCCATCGAATCAGCTGTGAGAAAACGGTCAAGGAAGAAAGATTCCTCTGGCATTTCAACCAGAAAATGTATCGGAAACTTCTAACTATATCTGCTTTTCCGCGAACCTTGACGAGTACAACTCAAGTCATGGCCTTTCTAACGAAGCAGAAAATATGCCTCTCTCCCTGGTCTGCATGGCCAAGGGACTGCACCAATTCCGGAGACTTCTGGGAAAAGCTCGTTGCTGACTTTCTCTTTGATCCGCCATTTATTCCCTGTCACGATAAAAATTGCTCAGTGTGAGACATGGGAAATTTTTTTCGTCCCCAAGTGATGCGGTTACATTCCCTCCGATGGAGTCGGCATCAAGTTCCTCCAAGCGAGGACATCGATGGAGTATAGGAGTAAATTTATCTCCGTTGTGACATGAGCGGAGCCGCCACAGTACGCTTTGATAATACTTGATAATTGTTATCACGTCTTCGTTGAATTCCCTCATATTCCGTTATTTTACACAGTATTGAGCACAGTATTGAGCATTAAGTTCAGTTCGGTAACGTTAATTATTTTATACATGGCTCATACGCCACTGGCAAGGAGAACTTCTATGGTTCAAAACTTTTACTACGAATTTAGATCCAGCCATACTGAAGAAGAAAAAATGAGAATGCGCCGCGATGACTCGAGCCTTCTTCAGCCTCCAGGCCAAGAGTGGAGGGGTGTTGGTTTCAGTCGGATAGCCAGAGCAAGGAGAAGTGGAATTCTTTGCCTTGGGGCGCGGTCGCAGTACCAGCGTACATGTACATGTACATGTACATACATGTAGCGGGCCTAGATGGGAATCTGGAACGATGGCTGCACAGGTAATGGCCAGGGCCAAGGTGTCTGCGGGATACGGGAAGGAATAAAGTTATCAGAAAGAGTTTTACCATCTTAGCTCTTAGCGTGTGAAAGAGACCCCAATCTTCAAATTTCGGAAGCCGCGGGCTATACTCGCATAATATCCAAACTTGCATGAATGAAGTTGAAACAAACGTCTGTCTGTAAAGTCCGGCATGAATCCTTTCTCGGCTGAAAAAAACAGAAGTTGCCCGCATCAAATGAGTCCAGGAAATCAGTCCCAACAACGGCAGTTAGCTCCAAAAAAAGAAAAAAAAATGTCCTAACCGGCCGAGGAAAAATGCTCTCGCACAATACATGTATTGTATGATTGATTGATTATTGGCGATGATTTGCTTCGTGATCACCAGCCAGGATTGTCTACCCCCAGCCATGAATTAAACAGTCGCTCCTGTTAGGCGCGAGGCAGAAAATGCTCCTTTATCATCCCATTCGCCGCAGCTTTTGCACACACACGGCACAGGCCCCGGCGGCGGATGGAGAGCCGCATGATTCTGGATGCCGCGGCGCGGCGAAGACAGGAGGCAACAGCATCATGTAGCTGGTCGGCCATTTACATATAGGTAGGCGTCTTATAATATAAGAATTTGCCTCCAGGCTCTCGACTATGATTGAATCAGCAATTGTTTTAGTGTTGCGGCGCGTACGTGTATAGCAAGGGTTTCTCCAATCCTTCATCTTCATGGCTGGGGGCAAAGTTGTATCGTATGTTTAGTTTCCCCAGCAGAAGAGGCGATTTAAACTGGCAAACCTGGACGTTGCAACTTTTCCCTTCAATCAGGCGCCACATTTCTTCTTCAGCCAACTGAATTTTTTCGAAGTGGCGAAGATCGCGGGCGGGCGTGTAAACGAGGAGCATTATTTGCAAGCTAGTTACCTCGCCGGCGATGTCGTAGGCGGCTTGTCCGCCGAACCAGCACCCAATCAGCAACCGCCATTCAGCACCTCCGTTGACGAAGTTCTGAATTGGCTCGTCAAGCTCTCCGCTGCACTGACACAAGGCTGAGCCGGCGCGAGAAACGCGAGCAGCCCAACAACCAGTGAACATGGATTTCGCGCGTGCTTGTTGCTGCGTGCTCTGATTTTCATCAGTAGCTTTGGCCTATCAACGGGTAATTCTCCGCTATCGACATCTAGGATAATCGACATCCATGGTTCTGCTGCTCTTGTGTGGCTGCGGGCATACATCCGGACTTGCGCAGCTCACGCTGGAGCCACAAATATTCATCAACAGGGAAAAAGCTCCTAACTGGACAGATCTTGCAGACACATTCGTCTCACAAATGTTCTGAAGACCCACTACATCTGGTTTTCCCTTCCTTTGCCGCCTGCGATGCGTTTGTGGTCGCTCTCCATCGCATGATTGCGATTGGAGGCCACAGGAAGCTGAAAAGTAGCCAACGCTTCCTCAACAGTCCTATATAGAGCGACAACATTTGATAAGCCAATCGGTTTTCGTGGTATTAATTAAGCCTGATTATTTGCATATCCATACATCATTTCGTATCATCCCCACCGCAGTCGTCTACTTGATCATTGGCAACCGGCGATCTCCAATTCGAGCATGCTGAAATCACATTTCCCCGCAAAAAGGGATCCCCGCTTTTATCACTATTCGACTCGTATTGCTCCGTCCGGAAGTATTTTTGAAATATTTCATTCGCCGGTTCTCCAGCCTCCAGCAGCGACGACCGTGCTCCAGAAAAGTAAATACCCGGCCAGGGCCTTCAAGATCTACATTAATTATCCCTTTCAGACGAAAGCTGTCACAGCGACCGGCTAGAGCCATTGATTCCATCGATTTTGGTCACTTCATGAAGATATCAAAAGCTTTTGCGAATGGCTAAATGGACTAGCCAACCACCATGTGAGTGTCCGTGAGTAAAGCCCTGGGATCCTGAAGGTCTAACTTTGCAGCTGGGAGTGCAACAAGGCAAATTTCTTTAAATTTGCTCAAGACGCCCCCAGGAGAAATGAAGTTAGGTACGACATACATGGACAGACAGCACATATGAGCGTGTACGTTTCGCATGGAAAGCAATACAGGTCACATGTAAGCAACACCGGCGCTGAGTACTGCTGCATACACATACGACCAGCAGGGAGAAGAGGTCATGAGGCATCAATGGCGATATTTTGGTGCTTTATTTTCCAAACTTGGTTTTTGAACCATTTGGGAAATAAAAGCAAATCCGCTAGGATGCATCACGCCAGTGATACATTACTTTTTCGGAGCTAGCAACTTTTTATAAAAACGTGGTTTACCTACAAAGGAGCTCCCCCGTTTTGGAAGAGCATACGATCAAAAGTAACCCGAAGCGGGGCAGCGCAAAGAGGAGCGAGGAGGTTGTTGTGCGGCCTTTTCCTTCCTGGCTGACATTATACAGCATTTATACATACCAAGACTCTGCATATATGCTATTATACCCCTGATCACCTGTGGTGCAAACTGTACACAAGACACTGCAGCTTCTTATGCTACCCTTCACTTGCTGTTGGGAAACTTGATGATAATAATGATGATGGATCCATCCCATGTGGATGACGGGAGGATGGACAAGGAGCGATGCCCAACTCTCATGGCAAGTCGGCTGGCAGTACCTGCCATCTCTTTCTTGCGGTGGTGGTGTATTTTGGTCGGTTGTACTTCAGATGCACGCGCTGATACGTATAGACATGTCCATCGGTGTATATGCATGTACCTACAAAGGGGAGCCGGTTCAAAATAGGGGTTTTCTGTAAACCCATGAACGCTTCGTTACTTGTTTCCCTAGCTGCTGCGGATGTCATAAGGCATGGGTGCACCGCATGGCAGTGCGGGGCTCTCGCCAGGGGTTTGGGTATTATATTAGCCTGATGGAATGGTGGGGCGTTTCCAAGAATGAGGAATTATCAATTGCGGATTGATGATGATAGTTGGGCGTTGTCAAGGAGCTCCTGACTAGGATTTCTGCTGCAGAAAGTTGTGATGATCACCCTAGTAGCGGCAGCTCGAGGGCGGCGCATCAATAGTCAGGTTCTTTGGCTTTGAAGATTTTGCTTTTCTGTTGAGAGGGATAGCTGAGGTCCAACTGAAAGAAAAGAACACTATGTCAACGCAGCGCGGATATTTCAGGGGGCAGTCAATCGCTTACACTATCGGCTGGGTTTCCAAAAACGATGCCAATGTCGCGAAGCTCAAAAACTAGATAGGACAATTGATCCTGCAAGCATCACCCTCTCGTCGCCATTATTGAGGATAATTACCCAATACGTATCTAACGGTATGTGGCCTCCTCGGACCGGCCTGCAGTCACACAGCAATAATCAGGTTTCTGCCCCAAGGGAACTCACATCGCGCAAAAGTCATGCCGCCTAGATTCGGCATGGTCCGTGCTACACCTCCGATAAATTTCGGCATGGTATTGACGTTCGGGAAGCTGTGAGTATCCTGTTTCGGGGATCTGCGAACTTAGGAGTTAAATGGCCGTGAAACTCATGTATTTACGACGGGGGGTGGCTGGTAGATAGGGGTTGTTAAGGGAGCAAGCGGAATTAGCGCATTCAAAAAAAAAAAAAAAAAAAAAAAAAAAAAAAAAAAAAAAAAAAAGGCAAAGGAAAAAGAAAGTAAAGAAACTTGCTGAGGAGTCGTAGGTAAGGATATTGAGATAGGATAGGGTAACTGGGAAGAAAGGGTGAGAAATGAGAGTGTTTGTGCCTAAGGTTGCACGCCCAAGAGGGTTAAGTGTTCCTGAGTAGCGAATCCTGCTTGGAAAGCTAAGCTATCCAATGTGTGAGGAACATGCGCCCTGGAGGTATGTTGCTCAGGGCAGCTCATAAGCAGTATAAAGTAGGTCGCTGTTGTACTGTATTGATTTTAGAGTCTTGGGTAAGAGACTAACAGGAAAATGACAAACTAACGAAGGCAGTTCATGCAAAGTAGCTGCAACAAATCTGGCCTCCTATTAGCCGCAGATGTCCCATTTTGTTTGTAGTTCATCACAAGCTTGAATCCAAGGGAGTTTGTGCTATGTATGCCTGCGCCGTGACAAGCGGCTCTGCACTTGAGCTTACCATGAACAATGCAATTGTATGAATAAAGTGGGTCACGTGATCCAACACGGAATAGGCGTATCGCAGGACTCGGAAGAACTGTAGATACGAAGGAAACTAATAATATTTCAGAAGGATATTAAATGCCGGGGAAATAGTACTGGCAAAAAGCCGACGGGGAACTTATTTACATGTATAGAGTATGTGGAGAGAAATAAGGAGGAGGGTAGCACAGAAAAGGGTATATTAACAGATCTTCTCATCCAAATTGGAACATGTTTCACACGTTCAAACATTACATATAAGGTCTTTCGACGTATCCGTAGGTCTTTGTAAAACGATAAAATGGAGCAAACCAGCCCCCCTTAGATGAGGAAGTTCATCGAACATGTAGAGACATCAGTGGTTGAGCGAATATATCAAATTGGGATAATACGAGATGCTAGACAGCATTGAACTCTCATCAGAGTGTCTCGGTGGGTTATGAAGTCTACAACCTGCTTCTCAAATAGTCTCAAGGCGCCTAGACAAATCTGAATCGCATTTCGAGGTTAGCTTCTGGTCTAAATCAAGCACATACGTATGATGTGCGCGTAGCTTAAAGAGGAGAATCGACAATGCAAAAGTGGGATGCATATCAGAAGTCCAGTTAGATCATCGGGGTGAGACCAGAGGTCCCACCCCTGACATAAGAGGTACCAGAAAATAATTGTATTGGTGTATATCATCATTGGCAAGAAGGAATGGAATCGGCAACTGGGTAAGACGAGGCACGTACCAATTCAAGCACTCAAACTTTCAAGTAAGTGTTAGCTGTTCGAGCTTCTGTATTTTAAAGAGTGATACTAGTGCACCAACAGATTAGCCAGAGCTGATAATACTCTTCAACTGAGGGATAATAGCGTTGTTTTTGAAGTTTTCGCGAGAAACTGTGTGTGCGGAAAGAGAAAAGAAAATGATAAAAAAGTAAATTTAAGCTTGCAAGGGGCTTATTAATCACACACTAGACTTTTTTTAAAATATTACTTCACGTGATATTTTCGATTTTTGTACCAAGACAAATTTAAAGCTCCACCAATGATTGGCAGCCAAGATGTCACCACCGCCGACTAATCGCATCGCAGAACAGCGAGCACGTTGCTTCTTGCTGAATGGCGTTGTCGGCAGAGCGCTCGACCAGGGGCTAGGTATCTGCGGGGAGCCTTGACGAAGAAGAAGAAGAAGAGTAGGGACGATCAAATCCTGCATATCTCGCCTTAGAAATCCCGACTTATGTTGCTACTTTGGCTCAAGTGACAATCGCCGTTAGCGATGCCGAATCTAGCACTTTGATATCTGCCCACGGTGCCTAGAGATCCTCTGTCTGAAAATATAAGAGCTACACCCCGGGCTTCAGACCATAGCGGGTTTTAATTTATTCCGTTGTCCTGTAACTAATCCTGATCGCAACAATGCCGTTGGACGCTCTGTTCAGAGGCTGGCGCTTGCATCCGCATGACTCTCGCGCCCCTTACGAGGCGAATAATGAGAAACTCATAGATCGCTTTCTGGATGTGATTCACCGCAATTGGCACCTGGGGTTTACCTCATTTGGTGGGCCCCCTGTACATTTCCGGATTTTCTACCAGAAATTTGTTGAAGGCCAAGGAGGGAAAACGCCATGGATCGACGAGCAAACGGTAAGGAAGACATATTCCGAAGCTTTTTGATTAAAAAAAGAAAAAAAAATCCATGAAACTGACAATTTTTAACAATCCTTTTAGTATCAAGAACTATTTGCTGTATGCCAGGCGCTACCAGGCCCTGGCAGCACAAAGATGTTGTTCTGCATCGCTTTAATCCATGCTGGCTTTCTACCAGCTCTTCTTGTCTTCTTGATTTGGAGGTTGGTATTACAATCACTCTGAAATAATGTTTAATTGTTGCTTTTATATAAAGCTTGAACTGATGTAGTTAACGTGGTTAGCCTCCCTGGTGCAATTGGAATGTATGGACTTTCCCTTGGAGTCCAACAGGTAGATGAGGTGCTTCCTGATATTGTATATGCTTTTCTCTCCGGTCTAAATGCCTCCACTGTTGGGATAATCACCCTCGCGGCTGTACAGGTATATATATACTGCCTTTCATTGCCTTTTAACTATTGGAAATCAGCTAAACTAATGGTTGTAGTTGGCTGAGAAAGCAATCAAAGATCCGTTAACAAGGATTCTCGTTATCGTGGGCGGGTGTGCTGGCCTTTGTTATAATTCACTTTGGTATTTTCCGGTGCTAATTATAATCGGAGGAATATGCACTGTTGTCTGGGACCTCTTTGGCCGTCAGAATATCGCTAAAATGAAAAGAAAACTTCGTCGTCGAAACTCAGACCCTCAGCGAGAGGTCGAAGAAAGCAGTGGACAGTCAACCACTTTGCGTGAGTTGCCACGTCCTACAGGTGGGGTACAGAAACGAGCTGTTGCTGCAAGTAATACCAATTCATCCAACACACCTGTTGGTTCGGACGCTGTAGATGAGCAGGGAACAAACCGCACTGCAAGTGTAGATACACGTTCGCACAAGATTCCTACCAAATGGGGAATTTTTATTATTGTTGGCTTCTTTGGTCAGTGCCTCCCTCTACTACCACCACGCTACAATATTAGCACATCTCACTCACAGATTACCAGCTACCTTTGTCGCAATCCTTGTTGCACGGGGAGTTGTCAATAAAGCCCCCCTGGAATTGGATCTATTTGCAAGCATGTACCTTGCGGGAACTATTATTTTTGGAGGTGGCCCTGTTGTAATCCCCCTACTCCGTGAATACGTCGTTGAGCCTGGCTGGGTGTCTCCTCGAGATTTCTTGATCGGCCTCGCCATTATTCAAGCCTTCCCAGGGCCAAATTTTAACTTTGCTGTTTACCTGGGTGCTTTAGCTCTGGCACCTTCCACGAATCCCACTGTTCTGGGCGCATTTTTAGGGTTCCTAGGCATCTTCTTCCCTGGTATCACACTGGCAGTAGGCTTCCAGAGCATTTGGAGAAGCATTCGAAGCATTCCTTTCATTACGAGTCTGTTGCGAGGTATCAATGCTACGGCGGTCGGTTTAGTCTTCACAGCTGTGTATCGCCTCTGGGAAATTGGGTATCTAAGCGCTGACTCCATATCGGGACAAAGTTTGGGAGAGGAGCCTTTCTGGTTGGTTGTATCCGCTCTATCCTACGCTGGAAACGCTTGGTTCAAGGTTCCTCCTGCCGTTGCTATCCTTGTGGGTGGTATTTTGGGCTTGTGTTGGTATGGTGCTGTGGGACGATAATAATAAGATGAACGGAACCTAGAAGATTTTGAAAAAAGTTACGCTATTTTCGTGTAGGTTACTCAAGTGATGGTTATTTTTAATATCGTAGTCTTTCATATATTGTTATTTACAGGATATACACATTTTCCCCTTTATAGTTGTGATTTACATGTGAGGTCATATCATGTATGATATGAATTCAACATTTTGGCCCATCACACCTTGTGCAATCTTGATACTCTGTCTAATCTCCAATTCTAAATTCTTTTAGACAGTGAAGACAGCTTTATATTATTTCTCTTTCCAAACAAATTACTACTCTTTTTTGCTATCAAATAAGTCTTCATACCTATGAACAAATAGTTATGTGAATATTGTTCTCAATGTTTCAACAGGTCAAGGGACTTTGCCCGTTTTTCACACCCTCATCGAACTTCCATATAGTAAAAGACAGGAGTTGTGACAGTCAAACAGGGTCAGATACCAGCTTGCCTAACTCAACAGGAATGTGGAATGAACTTCCAGTCGAACCTATATTGAACTTACAGTATTATTATGAATGTTCTCACCCAACTCTAGGCGGGCTTTGTTACGGAAGCTTCATATAGAATCGAGAAGACTGTATTGCAGCTATTAAACGAGAAATCAGGAAACAAAGGAAAAAGAAGAAGAAGAAGAAGAAGAAGCTGAGATCTAGATACAGGGTATAGATAATGCATAGCAACCGGAAGGATAATAGTATTCCCGGCCCGGTAGGGCTGGCGATGGTAATCACGTGTTCCTGGCAGCATGGCCGTAACATTACCCCCCTTTTTGACCGCTTGGTTTCGAACGGCAGGTTATCATCATCTCGCTCCTCTGCAGCTTCATCCCTTGATGCAAGGTTCCGTGGTGGACCGGGTTGAGATGGATGCAGCTCATGGAAGCGACGCAAGGTAGTAGCACTGTTCCGGAAATTTGCTGTATGATGTCTAAAAAAATAGGGCTTCTTTGTAATTTTGAATATGTACTGAATGTGTATATATTACAGATAAATTACATATCTAACGTAATCGAAAGCGAGCGAACCCCCACCCTGCCGTACGACGAGAAATTATTCAATCACAATGTCAACCACACCAGAAAATAAAGCCTGTATTTAAGGAAGGCTTCTATTAGCCATTCAAGCAATTAAGAAAGATCAAATTTCAAGTGTGGGGGGTGCAGCAAAGCTATATGAAGTCCCTTATGCAACTTTAATTCATCGCTTACATGGTCGTACGGCACGCGTTGACGCTCCCCCAAAGAACCGAAAGCTTACTCTTACTGAAGAAGAATCTCTTGTTCAATGGATTTTAGTCATGGATAAGCGAGGTCAGCCTCCCCGAGTTGCAGCCATACGAGAAATGATCAATCTTCTCCTTGCCGGTCGAGGAACCAACCCCCCACCCACAGTGTGTTATGATCCAGTACATGGCTGCTGATGCGAACTAGGGCTTAGGGCCAAGGAGCGGGAATCGCCTGCAAGCTGTATATAATACTTCCCCTCCCCGAACCCCCTTTTTCTCACCAGTTTAGTGTTTCGTTGAAATAGCTTACCTAGTTTGGTAATGAGATATCTTTCTTCCTGCACCTAGCTTTGAAGCCCTAACATAACACTAATGTCACCTTTTCTTTTGCCTTTTTTGAGAGGTTTTTTGGTCAATAAACCTCCGTTAAGAACCTTTTATCGACGCGTGTGAAGCGAACGAAAGCGAGTATTCGAAGACATGGCTACTACAGTAAAAGCAGTTGATTCAACCGAAAATCAAGGAGCAGCAGAAGGCTCTTGGAGATCGGACTGGGATTTGATGACTATTAGTAACGAGAATCTCGGAGGGAACCCTCCTATGGAAAAGAAAGAATTTATTAATGCAGCGAAACAGAATGCAGAACGCATATATGAAGAGATAGCAAGCCTTATGGACAACGCTCGCGAAAATCTACTACGAATTCGATCCGATCGTGACAGACTACGAAATGATAGGAACACATTTCAGGAACAGGCAACAAATTTGGATAGACAAGTGGATGATTTGATGTCAGAACGCGACGTTTGGCAGAGAGCAGTTAACGCGTTAGCCTTGAGGGGTGGGAGACGCGCCAGAGGGTCAGATAGCGAAGAAACAGCGATCTGTCAAGCTAGATGATCCGAAGCACCTGATAGATAGCAAGGAGCCATTCTTCGAGCATTGGTTATCCAAGATGAAGAGCAAATTCATGGTCAATGCTGATCACTATCCGGACGAAGCTAGCAAGATTGCCTATATCGAGAATCGCACAGACGGTGCTGCCGCCAGACATCTAGCACCTCGCATGAGAGACGACCACCCAGAGAAGTTTGCTAGCGCCGAAATGATTGCGTACCTCAAGGCATCTACGAAGACCCGAATAAGCCAGAAAATGCGAAGAATGACTATCGACGTCTAGTCATGAGGAACAGAGATGAGTACCACTCGTTTGTCACCAAATTCCTGCATCTGGCAGGCGAGGCTCAAATTCCCAAGGATGATTACAAGGGAGACTTCGTGCATAAGCTCTCATACGATCTTCAGCGAATGGTTGCTGCGGCTTGCATCAATTGCAACACGTTTCAAGAAGTTCAGGAGATTTGCGCACGCACGGCACACTACCTGAAGGGAATGTCCAACCAGAGATCCCGTACTACGGGCAGTGGAAATCGAGGAAATCATGGACGCCCTGTTGAAATCAAGACAGACCGAGAACAAACTCCTGCACCTATGATGGAGAAGAAGAACCAGACTTGGGTAAAGAATATTCAGTGTTATAGCTGCAAGGCAATGGGCCACTTGGCTCGTGACTGCTCCCGGAAGAGAACTGAGGTACAAACAGCAGAAGTGATAGAATTGGAAGGCGATCAGGGAAAAGAGCAGGCCTGAGAGATGTCTCCTTCTCGGGCGGAAGAGTCACAGTTGGGGTATTGGATTTAAGTAAGCTAGTGGGTGGAAAGCCATTTATTATATCGAACAAAATAACTTTTAATGGATACGCTATTCCCACTAAATCCCTTGTTGACTCTGGAGCAAATGGATATGTTTTCATTGATACTCGAATCGCATGCGATAGCGCTAAAGCCCTAGGGCTGAGGCTGAAACGGTTGGACCAACCCTGCGAGATGATCGGAGTCTCAGGCAAGAAGGGATCTCCTATCACGCATGCTGTTGTAATGCATATGTGGGTGGCTGGTCGGAGATTTTTGAATGTACCTATGCTGTTGGCAGACCTAGGAGGCTATGAGATGATTCTAGGGCGGGTGTGGTTAGCAGAGAAAGAGATCTGGCTGGATATCAAGAACCGCCGCCTAGTCTGGCCTGAAGAGCGCAGCCAGATAGAAGAGACTATGGCAAAGTCTCAGATCACGATCCCCCGAAGCATTCTAAAAAGACCTACCGGTAATCCTGAACATCAGAAGGACGCGGATCGCCGGGACAGGTTATTTGCACAGGAGGAAAGCTTGAAGTTAAAAGAGGCGGTTATCGTTCCACCAAAGGCTCATAGTCATGTGTTGCGAACTGAGAGAATGCACAGACGTGATAATCTGACCAAAATGGACCGGCAGCTGAAGGCAAGGGAGCCAGAGCCTTGCCCACCAATTCCAATCCGAACTGTAAAGGATACGGAGGTCCCAAAACTCTCAGAGAAGCTGGCATTTATTGGTGCAGCAGCATTTCACCGACATGAGAAGAGTAAAACGTCGAAGGTTTTTTCTCAAGCCTCCACGAGATAGATCGATCGTACTATCGAAGAGAAGCGAAAAGCCATTGTTGGAGCTGGTGAGGATGATGAAGAGGCTATTGAGAAGTTGCTCCCTAAGGACTACCGCGAGTTTCGAAACGTTTTCTCCAAGTCTGCTTCTGATCAGATGCCCCCATTTCGAAAAGGTGTTGACTATAGGATCACCTTGAATGAAGGCGCGGATCCCAATCAGGTAATTGGCCATGCACCGTTGTATAAGATGAGCGTGGAAGAGCTAGAAACAGTGAAGAAGTATCTAGAAGCAAATCTGGCAAAGGGCTGTATCGCGCCAGTTGCATCTCCATTCGCGTCTCCGATTCTGATCGCCCACACCGCAGGAAAGCTACGATTCTGTGTGGACTATAGAAAGCTGAATGCCATCTCGAAGAAGGACCGCTACCCTATACCACTAGTGGATGAGCTTATGGAACGGCTTAGTGGAGCAAAGTATTTTACCAAGCTGGATATTCGGCAAGGTTTCCACCGGATACGCATGGATCCCGAAACAGAAGACTTGACCAGCTTCAGAACGCGATATGGGACTTATAAGTACAAAGTGGTGCCTTTTGGTCTAAGCAATGGCCCAGCGATTCGTGAATACCACCTTCTTTGACTACTTGGATCGGTTCATGACAGCCTTTATGGATGACCTTCTGATTTATAGCAAGACCCTGAAGGAGCACAAGGAGCATGTGAAGAAAGTATTGTCTCGACTACGAGCAGCAGGACTGCAAGCAAGTATTCTGAAATGCGAGTTCCATGTGCAGCGGACCAAGTACCTAGGCTTCATAATCTCTACCAATGGAATTGAAGTTGACCCTGAGAAGGTTGCGGTTATTCAAAAATGGGCTACACCTACCACAGTCAAGGGTATTCAATCATTTCTGGGATTTTGCAATTTCTATCGTCGATTGATTAAGGAGTATAGTCGCATCTCCAAGCCATTGCATCGTCTTACTCGAAAGGATCAGCCATTTGCTTGGACTAAGGATTGCCAGGAGGCCTTTGACAGCCTTAAGAGAAGACTGACTGAGGCCCCTGTTCTAACTCATTATGACCCGAATCGAGAGACTCGTATAGAAACAGATGCCTCAGAGGGAACGATTGCTGGAGTGCTCTCACAGATGCATGAGGACGGTTGCTGGAACCCCATTGCCTTTTACTCAGCTTCGATGAACAGTGCGGAGAAGAACTACGAGATTCATGACAAAGAAATGCTGGCTATCGTCCGTGCCTTGTCTGAATGGCGCACAGAGCTAGAAGGTCTTCAGAGAGAAGAGCGGTTTAAAATATTAACTGACAATCGAGCGCTAGAGTACTTTATGACAACGAAGAATCTGAATACTAGACAAGCACGATGGGCCGAATTCCTGGCTCGATTCTACTTCTTGATTCAGTACCGGCCGGGAAGGCAGAACACTCTCGCAGATGTTTTATGCAGGCCAGAGATTCAGAAGAACGGAGAAAGCTCTCGAATGCAGCTGGTTCTGAAGCCTGAGAGGCTAGACTCTAAGATTATCGCGGAACAGCAGATAGAAAGGTCAAACATGGAGATTACACCATATAGCGAAAATACGCCAGCACATCAGGCTGAAATTGGTGCACTGGAACCTGGATTACAGATTCTAGATGAGGTTCTTGCAGAAAATCGAGCAGCAAAGTCACTAGAACCCGGAAGGGAGAAAGCACGGCAGGGAGAGCAACCGTGGAGCCTATCGAACGATCTTTTATGCTTTGAAAATCGCCTAGTGATTCCGATAGAGGAAACTCCCATTCTACGAGCTAAACTGCTGAAAGATATTCACGAGCAATCCTCTATTGCCCATCCAGGAAAGAAGAAGCTTCGAGCCTTAGTCAAAGAGAGATACTATTGGACAGGATGAAACAAAGGACGTCGACCAGTATGTGAGCAACTGTCTAGTGTGCCGAAGGACCAAGATCCCCCGTGACAAGACTCCTGGAATGCTGAAGCCCTTGCCAATCAATCCCTGTATGATCATGGCAGCATATATCAATGGATTTCATGGATGCGCCAATGACTAAGGAGGGGCATGATACCATGCTGGTGATCGTGTGTCGTCTTAGCAAAAAGCCAATATCAGTTCCTACCACGCGAAGGGTCGATGCAAGAGAGCTTGCCAGGTTGTTCCTAACTTACTACTACCGGTACTATGGAGCCCCGGAATCCATTGTGTCAGATAGAGGCCCTCAGTTCGTTTCGGACTTCTGGAATGAGTTTACTAAACTGCTCGGGATCAAATTGAAGCTTTCAACCACTCATCATGCCCAGACCGATGGACAGACCGAAATTGTCAATCAGTATCTAGCTACCAAGCTGCGTCCCTATGTGAATTATTATCAGGACGACTGGGATAACTGGCTGCCGAGGATGGATCATGCTGCTGGGCCCCTAGAGAATGTTTCAACCGGAATGACACCCT